>JARCZZ010024946.1:0-16009 GCA_030323915.1 Brotogeris chrysoptera | reverse complement strand
TGTTCCAGTCCCCTGATCATCCTCGTGGCCATCCTTTGGACTTGTTCCAACAGTTCCATGTACTTTTTATGTTGAGTCCATGTGTAAGTTTCTGAAAGGAGACTAAAGAACATAATTCTGGAATTCCACATAAACCCCCTCAAATGTCTGTGTGTGAAAGCAGAAACCACTTGCACAAAAGAGATGTTGCCAGTGAATAGTACTGCAGAGACTTCATGCACTGTTACGAGTGTTACACTCTGCCTCTACCCAAGAAAATGTAATCATGCTTGCTCCACTTTTTGCCATAGATTTCTCCAAAGACAGACATATCTCTCTCTGTGTCTCATCTTTTCAGTCTTTCTTGTACCCAGGCCAGTCCTCACAGTTCGATATGCCCTAATTTTTCATAGCTCCAGTTTAACTTTTCTGCATGAAATGGCTGTCTGCCAAATATTGCATCACGGCCCTGCTGAACTGCCTAAGGAAGATGTAACATACTGGCATGGGCAGGCATGCAGTGGTTAGGCAGGGCTCACCTTCTGAATCCTACCTTTCTCTCAGTGCTGGCTACTTGGCACTCAGTGAGCTGGATGGATGCGTAGAGATTCTTAAGAGGTATTTGTCAGAGAATATCAACATCAGTGAAAGCCTACTTTGTCCACAAGGGAATTATGCTGTTTTTTCTTTATTTCTCTGTGTTACCATGTTGTTCTTAAATAGAAAAGGACTACCTAAAATCAGTAGTCTAGCTCAAATGTACAATGAGTACAACCTGTCCTTTGGGTTTGTTTATTTTAATCAACACGAGTAGTAACCCTCCCTTGCTGTCTGCTTAGAAAAACATCTTGTAGTTATTACTTTCACCTCAAGACCTGACCCTGTCGATTGCCTAAATGGGACAGATGGAGTTTGTTTAAGGCTGTGCTTCCTCAGCCCTGTCCTTGGCAGGCCTCCCATAGACATCAGAGCAGACAGTCTGATGCTCCATGTTTTTGTAAAACATTGAGTATTGAATTTCATGAAAATTATATTGACATGTTTACACATAGAAACTAGACTGCCCAATTTAGTAATAAGGAGGTTTCTCTGACCTCATAAACTTTTTGCCAGCCAGGCTGTGAGAGATGTCATTAGCTTACACAACAGAAATACAACTTAAAGTGACAAGGTTTGCACAGAAAGAAGGGAAAATGTGAAATAATCACTAGCACTGATTGAGAGTCATTTACAGGTTCTTCATTTTTAGACTTACTACCTGTGTGATGCAAAGTTGTAATCTCCAACATAGGTATTAGCATGGAGGTATAGAACTGCATAATAGCTCCCTCTGTGACTCTGCTTTTCAGGTGCAAGCAGCTTCCACAGCTGTAAAGCTGCTAGATGATAGACACATAGTAAGACAACAATACAAGAAACTTGTAAAGAAGCAAACAGCTGTGAGCAGAACTTGCTAATTTACTTTAAGTCAGTCAGACGAGCAGTACTGTTCTCTTGTAGCTGCACTGCCTTTCTTAACCCAAAGCCCACTGACACCAATGGAAAAATTCTCACTGATTTCAGAGCTTCAGGCTGGGGCAATAGAGATGATTTCTCAAAGCAAGAAGCTAGCTTGGCCTCCTTTCCACTGTGAGGTATTTATGTTCGCAGAGTTAAAAGTGTCCTGGTATTCTGGGCCAGGTGCTCAGCCAAGCTGACATGGTGCATCTTGTTTGACACGTATACGAACTTTAGAAGTTAAATGCCTAACGTTCTATACACTTGGTTATGAATATGTCATCTATTGCAGAAAATTCTGGGAAACGTCAATTTTTTTTTCCTTCATAGTGATTTTTAAAGACAATAGACTTGAAATGTGTGAGCTGTCATATTACACACAGATCCATGTTTCTAAATCTACTGATATCTCATATCACATATCTTATTCACCTTTTTACAAGGATAATCTGCACAGACTTTTCTTATTTATACTAAAGTTTTATTCTACCCAGTGGATAATTACAAAGTACAATTAGAAAAGAGCCTTCATTGTTGCCAGAATTGTTTGAAAAGGCCTAAGCAAAAATAAAAATAGGTTATTTCCAGTTCATCCTTGAGCAAATTGTTATAGACTTGGGAAGTGTAGGGCCTTCATCAAAAGTGATGGAAAAGAATTATGGGCTTCTACAAAACTATCTGCTCTCTGCTTTCTTTACTGCACAAGTCATCATACTGATTTCAGAGATTAAACATGAATGGATGCAGGAGTCTGGTGCGAAGACTTGGTTTTTCAAAATCGTGATCATATTCCAAAGTTGTAAAGTTGCTTCTGCATCATACTTTTCTGAAGTTAGAGGCACAGAACAGGAGCATGTTTAAGCTAGGAAGTGGAACTGGAATGACACTTGGGTCCTCTTCCTTTTCTGTCTTCCAGAAGTCAGAGAAAGACATTATATAAAAGCCACAGATGCTTCTATTATCCAGTCTGTCAACTTGGTTGGACTCCTCAGAAGAAAGGTCTTTGTATTCAGAGAGGAAATAGCAAAAGCAGATGTGGGGCAAGCTAGAGAGCTGTATATGACAAAACAGTAGCACCTCTGCAAGAAGATGACCCTGTTGTGCTAGGTGTTTGTACCAGCATCTGGTAAACAGTATGTCCTCTGTGTTCAAGTTCTAGCTCTTCACAGTAAGAAGAAGGCTAGGAAAAGAAAATGAAAATTAAAGGACACAAAATGACTTGCCTTGTGCTCAATATTATATATAGATCAGTGCTAGAACTAGGTTTCAAACAAAAGCCTCACTGAAAATGCGGTAAAAAGAAACAGTAGGATGGTTTTGGTATATACAAGTGATGCAAGTGAAGAAAACAGTGATAATAGGAGAGATTAACATTCTTAACACAGTTATTTAACTTCTATATAGACAGATTTTCCAAAGCACCTAAGCAAATATTTGATCTTAAAGGCCTTTAAAAGCCTGACAGCAGGTGCCTATACTCATTTGGAAAATGGAGCTCTGTACTTAGCTGCTTTTTTCTTTGTTTTTATTCATTTGAAGGTATAGTGGGTTTTAAAGCAAGAGATCTAGATGTGTGTTTAGATGTACGGTGCAGGGGTTTGACCGCAAAGGAAAACCAGTGCAGTAACTAATGGATGGAGTTACTTTCCTCCACAAAACAGCATGCTGCAAATTTGAGAATCTCTCTGCATTTGTAGTAAGGCTTGTAATGTTGCTTCTGTGAGGGGAATGACAGAAGGCAGACTTCAGGCATTAAATGCCATGATATGCCACATAATAAGAAACTAAACTCGGAAACTATTCCAGTGTCATTAGCCATAGGGACAGTTATCTGACAAGTCAGGACAACCAAGTGATCAGGCCTAGTCAGTCGGGGTTTACAAAGGGCACATCCTGCTTGACTAGCCCAATCTCCACATCTACAACAAGGTGACCCTCTTAGTGGATGAGGGAAAGGCTTCTGTTGCTGTTTACCTGGACTTTGGTAAAGTCTTTTACACTGTTTCCCACAGCATTCTCCTGGAGAAACAGGCTGCTCATGACTTGGACAGTTGTACTCTTCACTGGATAAAAAAACTGTCTGGATGGCAGAGCTCAGAGGGTTGTGGTGAATAGAGTTCAATCCATTTGGTGGCCAGTCACAAGTTGTGCTGCCCAGGGCTCAGTATTTGGGCCAGTTCTCTTTAATCTCTTTGTCGATGATCAGGATGAGGGATCAAGTGCACCTTCAGTAAACTTGCAGATTGTTTGCAGACACTAAGCTGGGCAGGAGTGTTGATCTGATGGAGGGTAGGAAGGCTCTGCAGAGAGATCTGGACAGGCTACATCAATGGGCTGTGGCCAGTGGTATGAGGTTCAACAAGGCAAAGTGTCAGGTCCTACACTTGGGCCACAACAACCCCATGGAACACTCTAGGCTTGGGGAAGAGCGGCTGAAAAGCTGCCCAAAGGAAAAAGGCCTAGGGGTGCTGATTGACAGAACTGAACTTGTGCCCAAGCAGCCAAGAAGTCCAATGGCATCATGGCCTGTATCATAAACAGCGTGACCAGCAGGGCCAGGGCAGTGATCATCCACCTGTACTGGGCACTGTGAGGCTGAACCTCGAATCCTGTGCTCAGTTCTGGGCCCTCACTACATGAAAGACATTGAGGTGCTGGAGCTTGTCCAAAGAGTAACAAAGCTGGTGAAGGGTCTGCAACACAATTTTTGTGAGGAGCAGCTAAGGGAACAGGGGTTGTTTAGCCTGCAGAAAAAGAGGCTGAGGGGGGAACTTATCGCTTTCTACAGCTACCTGAAAGGAGTTTGTAGTGAGGTGAGTGTCAGCTTCATATCCCAAGCAGCAGTGATAGGCCGAGACGAAATGGCCTTAAGTTGCACAAGGGGAGGTTTGGGTTGGTTATAAGGAAAAAATTCTTCACTGAAAGAGTTGTCAAGCATGTGGCTTGAAGAGTCTGCCCAGGGAAGTGGTTGAGTCACCATTCTTGGAGGTATTTAAAAGATGTGTAGATGTGGCACTTAGGGACATGGTTTACTGGTGGACTTGGTAAAGTTAGGTTAACAGTTAGACTTTATGATATTAAAGGTCTTTTCCAACCTAAATGATTCTATATTTATATGAATCTAAATCTTTTATCACCAAAAGCATTTGCAGTTAGTAGTTCAGATTAATCTTTGCCTAAAAATTATTTATTTGTCAAAGCAAAACAGATTCAAGGCAAACTTTTGGCTCTGATAATATAAGACATGAGACTTGAAAGTGTAATCTTCTGGTCTATATCTGAATTTGTGAATAATGGAAAACATCCTTGTTACTGCACTGGGGAAAGGTTGTTAATGGCTAGCTAATCTGCCTGAAAACTTATTTCCCTGGTGAGAAGAGTAGTCTACCCTCAGCGAAGTGGTAGTCTTGGTAAAAGTTTCCTTATTTTGCCCTTCAATCAAGGTAATAAAATCAACTGTTGTCTTGATCAAGTCAGCAACCATGTTATCTTAAGGCCAATTAGATATAAGAGAAAGGAGGAATTCTGCCAAGACCACCTTCCAGTGAGTCTTCCCTATTTTTTATACTTGGTGCAATACAGGAGGAAAGCTTGGTGGAAGTAAAGATCATGACATTTAGAAGCAAACTTTAGCCAAAGGCTGATCTTTGTATTACACAGATATAAGGTGGAGTGCACATAAATGTTCTGCAAAAGCAAGACCTCTTGAGATAAGACCACACTATTGTCGTGGTTTAAGCATTGCATGACTATTAATAGCCCTCACCATTTGGATAGTAAAAGACTTCAGGTCTTAAACTTGCTTGCCTTTAGCATCAGGAAGTCATATCCACCCCCAAAAAAAGTCCTACATTTTATGTCTAAGGCTTAAGAGGTTTTGCCTTCCACCTTGGCTTCTTCTACACAATCTGACTGACTACAATATCTTCCTCTGCTTCATGAATTGTCAAGGACCAAAACTGCAAGGACTTTGGTTTCTCAGACTCCTTTTTTTTATTCTCCTTTTTATGCCTACAAGACAACTTTGAGGATCGCACTTGCCAGGATTTTCTTCATCCTTCAATTCCTCCAGTTATTATTTTACTTTGCTTTATTTGAGATGTTTTCATTTTTTTCTCAGCTTCTATTTTATGTCACCTCCTTCAGTTTAAAACAACTCATGCTTCCAGCTTCACACAGATACCTATAACTAGCTTTTTTCTTTGCTTATAAACAATCATGTGCTTATAACATTAACAGTTAGGAATGGCTGTACAATAAACATAAAGATGCATTTAGTGTGGAGGGGAACTTTTAATAAGGGTCTGTTTTATTAGAGAATAAATCTTTACTGTATTTAAGTGACTGGGACTGATGCGGTTTTTCCACTTGTGTATAAATCTCAATCTATCTGTTACTTATAAACAGATATTATTGTTTTTTCCAAATATGACATTAATTTTTTGCTCGTATCTGGTGGATGTCTGGTAATTACTTAGAAATCTCAAGTTCAGTGTTATCTTTATAGTGTAGTGGTATTTCCCACAGACAGTATAATATATCAGATTTTGTTGTCTAATTCAAAGAGTGCTGATACTGTTTCCATGTCCTGGATGCACATTTCATATTGCATGAAATTTTTTTTAGCCTGACACAGCAGGCAATAAGACATAAATAGTCACCAATTCCCAGTAAATTTTACTATAAAAAGCATATAAGACAAAACTACCTACAGTAACACAAACCTTGCAAAGCATAGAGAAGTTTTCTTTTAAGGCTGTGAAACAAAATGCAATAAACTAGAAAGCATAATGTGTTCCAGGGCTTGCAATCAATGCATCAAGCTTTATTTACTGTCATAGCCCTTTTCAGTCAAATTTTTGTTACTTTTCTCCTATGGCCTCTGGGAAAATGTTTAAAAGCAAAGACATGCAATCTGATATAAAAAAATCTGTGCTTCAGAACTTTTTGATGGGTATATAGTTCCATTGGAATGGAAATTCTCTAAAGGTAATGTCACTTCTAGCAATGTTTTGTTTAATTTTGAAGAGTAAAAATTATTTTATTTTTACCCAAAGAGCTTGGCTGCAGTTTTGTTTCCTGTAAAGACAAAAATGGGCTTAATGTTGTTTCTCCATGTATTCTGGTCTGATCTCCAAAAGCAGATTTGTTTCTAAGCAATGGTGTAATAAGCACACTCGCTTATTGGCATCAGACGTCGCACAGGGGCAATCATTTTACTTGGAGGCTACCCAATCTGAATTTCTTCCCATCCCTAGTATCTTTTTTTTTGAGGCCTTCTGCTGACTAGCAAATTATGGAGTATTCTCCCAGGACTTCAAAAAGCATTTAAAGCCGAGAGAGAGAATGATGCAGTGAACCTCTTGGGAACAGATTTTAATGACAGGCAGTAATACTAGTTTTATTTCACTCACATTTTTTAAGCTCTTTTTGAATTACTGGCCACGTTCTTTCAGGATGAAGAGCTTCGTTGTACCTCAGGCTTAGCAGGAAACTGGAAACCTTAAGAATCCCATTAAGTACCTAAATACTTCTTAAAGCTTGTCCCTGTTGGTCCTTTCACATGTTTTTCTCAATTTCTGCAATTCATATGATATGTGAGGGGAGTAGGATGATGCTAGTGATAAAAGCCAAGTGTCTTTAATTTTGAATGTCTCTGTGGGACAATGTCTTTTTTTGTTTGCATCATTAAAAAAATGCTGGTGAATAATCGGGAAAGATTAATTTTTAATAATGTTTCTGTTATGAAATGCCAACTTGAATTTATTAGTTGTGAATTGTAATCTGTACATTTGTCTTTTTAAAAAAGCACAGCAGTTTAGCTATATTATTAGCAATATGCATGCTCAGAGTATACTTCTTCCATATCACCAGAGTGGGGTGATACATGGGGGCCAGCAGCTCCTAGGTAACAGAGATGGTACAACTTGCCCTCTTTTATACCCATTTCTCTAGTTAAGTGCACTGATTGGCACAAATCACTGTGTCCTGTCTTTCTAACAACAAACCCGCATATTGTAAAATATAGACAGCAGATAAGATCAATAGTTTGTCAGAGAAACACAGCGTGCTCCCACAGATCAACGGAGGCAAAAGTACAGCTTTATCAACTTCAACCACAGGATCATTTATCTTGCAGCCTGACTCTTACAGTGGTCAGTATCAAATGTTTAGGGAATACTGCCGTGATTGAGAGGGGATATAGCTTGATGCAAGTAAAGTGTCAGTTTATTAACAAAACTCATGCACTCATATATATTTCTTTTAACACACTGATTGGATATTTCTAAAAGCACACCACTGATACAATGATTACTGATTGGCTTCTAACAAATGCAAAACACCCTTTGAAACTTCACAATCAGCGGATCTCTGTTGAGCAAACGGAAGGTTCTTACCTATGTGACTTGCAAATTCTCACCCAGCAACCCTTTGTTCCTCAAACCCAAGCATCCTTCGTAGGGCCTTTATCTCAACTGTCAGACTCCAGAGCCAGGGGCTTCTTATCCCCTTGTTTCCTTTCCCAAGGTTTATAGCCTACAAGTTCCAACACATCCCCCTTTATCATTTGAACAGTACTCGGGCTTCTGCCCTTGGGGCCTGGCCCTTCAAACACCTATGCATGCTAATACAGCATGCTAGAGCATTTTTTTCTCTAGGTCCTACCTTTCTAGGGTGCAACAGTCTGCCGTTCAAATACCTCCTTGACCAGAAGGTGCATTTGGATCAGTGGGCATAATAAAAAAGAGTGAAACAATCCTCCATCAATTTGTCTGATTCTGCTTTCTGATGCATTTCTATTTCTTATTTCTACTGCATCTTGTGACAACAAATTCAACACCTCAATGGTGTATGGTTTGAGAAACCTTCTTCTTCAGTCTTTATTCTTACACTCTATTTTCATTGTGTGATCTCTAGGTTTTAAGCTTTGCTTCTAAACAAAACATGATGAAAACTTGCATTTGCCATCTGAAAGTGTAGGAAACTCTTTTCATGTCTAATGTTTCTAGGTCCACAGAGATATATTGCCTGGTTTCTGAACAACCTTAACCTGTTTTATGAAAACAAGTTGACTATTCTTTCTACTGTTCCCCATCTTTTTCTTTTTCCCCCTTCCATCACCAGAAGTATGAATATAATTTCTTTGCATGCCTGGAAATACTGCTAGAGTTCATGTCCCCTTTTTTGTTTAAGGAAGTGAAAAATTATGTATGCCCTTGAACAATACAGTAAGTAGCACTAGTAAGTGACTGCTAGCTCATATTGTTCCACCAAACTCCACCCCGTTTTTTCCTAAAAACTGTCTTCACAACACACTTCCTAGCTAAAAAGCAATCTTAAAAGGAAAAGGATTCAAAATTCCATTTTAAAATATATAGATGCACTTCATAGTTTTCTTTAACGAATATTCAGCCTGTGAAAGCTACAGACGCTGCACATAGACAAGTTCTGTATGATTTAAAGCACACAAGAAAAGCATGAACCTGAAGGTCAAACTGATGTTATTACTATATAAAAGAAAACTGAAATAAAGAGCCAAGTTTGCTATTTTATTTTAAAAACTAAAATTAAATGTCACACAGTTATTACCATGATACATCACTGCTTTGCAACTGCAAAGTATTTTGTAGCTTTATGATAACAATTTGTGGTAATAAAAGGAAAAATTGTACTGTTTTTGCAGATGACTTTAAGCCACAGCCACCAGATATTCAAAATACAGAAAATCCGAAAATCCCCTATTGTTCTAACAAGTGGTGATTCATATGAAAACCACATTGTTCATTGTTACCCAAGGTCAATTAATTTTCTGAAGCTAGCACACATTGTCTCTGTGTAGGAGATTCAGTCAATGCCGTTATAAAGTTATCCAAGGCCATGACTTATTTCCTAATTCTTCTTCTCTCAATATACAAAGGAAATTCCACTGCATTAAAAAAAAAAAGAAAAAGAAAAAGAAATAGCACAGAAAAAAATGTAGGAAAATGTATTGTATTTCACCATGATCTGCTATTGCATGACCAGTCCTAAACTCAGTGTCCAGAGCTAAATTTAGTTTGCAAGGCCTGTTCAACACTGGTCTGCAATAGACCTGAACAAAATTTGTGTTATAAAACTTCCAAACCTAGCCAGAGGCTGAGGTTTCCATGAAACAGCAAAAGCTTTGGTTTGGGTGCCTGATGTAGGAAGTTTGTGCTGTGGGAAAGACAACAACATGAAAAGACAGTCAGTCTCAAAACTTCTGGACATGATCCACAGCTATATCCAACCACTGCTGTCCTGGATGCTGTCGATTTCTACCAATTTGTCAAAGTAGAAATTAAGCCCTTTAATAAATGTGGTTGAAACAGAGGGCTAGGAGAAACCTTCTAGGGGAAAGAAATTAATTAATCATAGGAACCATTTTATTAGACAAACTTGACATCCACAAGTCCATGGTGTTTTTTCCTCTCATTCCCACTCAGGCTGTTTTTAGCCTCCAGTACAATCAGCTGTTGGGATCCTCCTGTTACTCCAGATGTACAAATGGGTTCCACCCCTTGATGGCATCAGGGTGCACCGTGCACTGGCGTCTATTAGGGCCTTAAGCTTCAGTGGCTCTGATGCGCTAGGCCATCTAATCCACACAGTCCAGGAAACTCGGTCTTCAGTTTTCTCCACCTGGCTGGAGGCAGGGCCCCTCTAATACTGATCGTAAGTTTCTTCACTTACTTTTTGTTAAAAGGGAGTAGGATTCTTTTTCATAGAAGTCAGAGTAAAATCATCTCTTTCACTCCACCCGGGAAACTGCCCACCAGAGACTGAGCAGCAGCTTTCCTGGCAAGATCTTCATTCACTGTTGTTTTTCCTTGAAATTCGTGTACCCTTTCCACTAGAATTAAGCTAGGCTTTCCATCCCACTTCCTCCTGTCCTACCCATGGTCCCGCAGATAAAACCACAGGGTACACTGCGGTGTGTACCTTCTATATCCTCCCTCTTGAGTGATAGGGCACTTATTGTTAATAGCTGAGACATGGGTCCACACAAGTGGGGAGCTGGATATATCCTCTATAAATTGCTGGAACTCCCAGGACAGCTTTTTTCACAGCTTAATGATGGGGGAAGGAGGCAATGCTGCCGGAGGAGGCCAAAGGTGTAATTGTTCATAGTTCCCACCAGATGGCTCCGGAGGGACAAAGGTGATGGCAATACTGTCTGCGCAAACCAGATTAGTCTCATGACCACTGATTTTGTCATATTATAACTCAGCTCTACAAGGTACAACAAAATGACAACCGTAGCCCAAGTCCCAGGGATAAACACCATCGCAAGGAGCTCATATAACAAGCACAGTATTACACAGGGTACCACTGAATGCACACACATGAACTCTGGAAATGAATGAGGCAACACTGTGACCAATGACTATTACAATATAATAAATGTTTACAACAAATCTGGTTTAACATGCTCTGATCAGATCCATCATTATTTCAACCCTTCGTGCCCCATGTTGGGTGCCAAAAAAGACTGTCATGGTTTAAAGCCAGCCAGCAACTGAATACCACTCAGTCACTAGCTCACTCCCCACCCATTCCCTGCCCCGGGCAGGATGGGGAAGACAATTAGAAGAAGGTAAAACCTGCGGGTTGAGATAAAAACAGTTTAAGAAAATAAATTAATTAAAATGTAATGATAATAGAAATAATACCAACAATAACTATACTGATAATAATAGTAAGGAACAAGAACAAAAAGATAAGTGAACATTCAGAAAACCCAAGTGTTACACAATACAATTGCTCAACACCCGCTGACAGATACCCAGCCTGACCTGAGCAGCAATCAATCCCTTCCGAGTAAGTCTCTCCAGTTTATATATTGGGCATGATGTGCTGTGGTGTGGAATACCCCTTTGGCTAGTTTGGGTCACGTGTCCTGTCTCTGCTTCCTCCTGGCTTCTTGTATGCCTCCTCACTGGCAGACTGTGAGAAACTGAAAAGTCCTTGCTTGGAGTAAGCATTACTGAGCTACAACTGAAAACATCAGTGTATAATCAGTGTTGTTTTCAGGCTAAAGTCAAAAACACAGCACTGCCCCAGCTACTGGAAGCATTTCTGACTACTCTGGTAGGTGCGCTCATCCCCCCTGCTGTTTGCTGATACACAACTACCTTTGGACCCTATCCTCCATGCTCATCAGTTTAAAAACACAGCAGAGAAGTTGGCTTGCAAGCAGTGAAAGCTCATGTATGATTTTTTACTACCTCAGAGTGCCAACACTATTTCATTTCAACAAAGGTTTTGATCTCAAAAGATTCTCTCTTAGGTATATAATGCATTTCTTTAGGAAAACTGCCCATTTTCAGTACAGTTCAGTGCAGTTGAAGTCCTGTAGTCCTGGCACCATGTGCCTGGGTAACAAAATCTTGTTTTGCTTGTGTTTTTGGTTTGTTTTTTTTTTTTCCTGAAATTTCTAAATACTGGAATATAATGATAAAATTAGAGGTTTTTGTTTCTCATTCGGGGAAAGATAAAATTCTAGCTCTTATAGAAAGAAAGGGATGTTGCAAATTGTGCCATCTCCTTCCTGAAAGAGCTTGAAGGAATATAAAAAGAATGATAGAGTGAAGTAATTTATACAGCTTCTGTGACCTCTGAATAGGGCAGTACCATCTCACCTCTCAGATAGTGTCTCGTAGCGATTCATATCGTGGGATATAGATTCATATCAGATTCATATAGATTCATTCATATTCATAGAGATTCATATCAGCCTACAAAAGCAGGCTGTCTGAGACTCATGACTTTATCATGACAAATATCAATTAAGGAAGAAAGTAGAGAAAGTGGATAAAGGATCATTGATGCTTTGAGTTTATGTCTGCCAAAAGTTACTACAGTCCTCACTCTGTCTGCTTACAATCAAATCCTGAAACCAGTTCACTGGCATGATCTCTTTGCTGTCACAAAGAACATATACAGTTTATGTTATGTCCAGTTTGGAGATAACAGTTAAGACCCCCAAACAGACCTATCCAGGACTGTTTATGCTGGAATTAAATTTCCTATGGATATTTTTGCTGTAAAAAGCATTGCATTTTTTTTTCTCCTTCTTTCAAATATGATGATAAATGTAATGCTTGTCAGGTGGGATTATGACAGCCAACGAAAATGGACAAGAAGCTTGAAAAGATAGAAACATATGTCAAAATTGCATCCCTATGTAACACCAGTGCTATTGTTGTCATACTTTTAGGGGCCATGCTGACATGTCATACCGAGACATGAGGAGCAGGGAGGGTAGGGCAGTGAGAATTGCCACCAATGATATGCAGTTGAGGGATCATGTCAGGAGACACAGAAGGTGACACACACAAAGTTACTATTATATATCTATCTCTTCTTGTAAAACACCCCATTCTTCCTGCCTCAAAACTTTCAGTACAGCATACGTGGATAAAAGAAACAAGTTTTTTGTTTATTTATTCCTTGCAAATGAAGGTGATTAGCCCTTCAGGTAGCTACTACACTGACTAAACTCACACGCCGTGGTCAGTGTTACCGGAAGTCCAGAGATCAAAAGGTAGGTGTATGTGAGAACAATATGGACCAGAGTAGATTTTGGTGCCCAGGCAAGACTGTTGGCACAGTTTTGAGATACAGTGGTGCTAATTCCAGTAAGCGGTAGGTAATAGTTTATTTCTGAAATTGAATTAACCTTTGAATACTTGATTTTTGCATTGCATCTGCATAATGATACTAATGAGTCTCAGCAGCACTGTGGAGAAAGGTGTTTCAGGTGCCAGCTTTAGTCTAGATCCTCTGCCAGAACTCATTTCTCCTATTGTAGAACAGCCTACCCTGGTGGAATAACGTAGAACAAATCAGATCCCCAAATATTGGAACTTCCTAATGAATTTTTATTTAACATCTGTGCAATAATTCAGCTACTCCTGCTGCGTATGTGAGAAGAGAGACATCCTCTTAATTAGAATTAACTGCTTATCTTGGCCTATGGTATACACTATGCTTCTGGACATCAGTTTCAGTACTGGAAGTGCTGTTGTATATGCAGATATGTAAGGCATATTTCCTTTTGATTGCATAAAAAAAATTATCACTATTTTTCCCAAATTCATGTTTTTATGTGGTGGTGGTGTTGCTTTGAAACTAAGATATGCAGTGAAAACATGGGTCCTATAATGAAAATACATTCTCTTCAGCAGTCTAGAAATTGTGGAGAAATTATGGAGGGTTTGTGTGGCTTTCAAACATGCAAAATGGCATTTTTTTCCACAGAATGGTTCCCTTTGACCTACTGTGCACTGCTTATACAGAGAACGAGAGTTCTGTTTCTAGTTATGTTAAAATTGAATCAATTAGTTTTGATAGGATAACTCTCTGAAAGTCAGTAAGAAATACACCTTCTTGTTATGGATATTTAAATTTCATCCACTGAGGGAGATAGATGAAAGGAATTTGAAAGTATTTTGTCCCCTGAGAATTGCAATATCTTATCTAAATATTTTCCCACTCTAAATATATTAGATTATCTTGCCTGCACTGGAAAATGAAGAATCTGTTACATGCTTTAGCTGCATTGCCAAAGTAAATGTGCTTTCTAAACCATGCAGTAAAATCCACTTTGTGCTATGTCAACATGAAGTTGGACCAAGACATTAGGTCTATATTGTCCTGGCTTTTATATCTGGGTGAGGATTGATATAAAGGAAAGCTTCAGAAAAGTTAGTCTCTCAACACAAGATCTCAAATACACCCTAGGATCTGGACCAAATACCACTCCAGCATGGAGTCCACATTGGAATGCAGTGAAACACAGCTTACCATCTGCTGGGTTGCTGAGTTCTGTGTCTAACTCCCATAGATATACAGGACAGAAATTCAGGTTAAGCCTTTTGTTGTTTCTGGGTTACATTGTGGAAATCTACATCTATGTTGTGAGGTCCCTTTCATCCTCAACCACTCTGTGACTCTGTGATTCTGTGAAATAATTATGTGCATCTGAAGGAGATGCAATTTGTTATGTATCAGTAAAACAGTGGTTTACTCCCTTTGGCAAGAGCAAAACTGAGTTTGGGCCCAGCTAGGGATCTGGCAAGAGTATCATCATAATGAAACCCATGTTTCTCGGTGTCCAAGGTGACATTTTTTCCTTATGAAATACAACTAATTTCTATCCTCACAATCAATGCTGGTGTGGTTTGCGTTTTGTACCATATAAGTTTACAGTCTCTATCTTGTATTCAACTTCTTCAGATTCTCTAGACATTCTTAGTCCTCTGGGATTACTTTACGAATGAAATTTCCAGCTGCTGCTTCTTTAAAGCCCGCACTACCTTTACAAGTTTTTCATCGTAGCTCCTCTTCTACAGTTTGCCAGATTCTTCTCCTATAGGTGTCTCATGCTGTGACTCCCATGACTGTCTAATTATTTCTTACTTTTTAGTAACCCCACTCAAGTGCCTTTAACTCCAATTGTTATTTGATCACCAAAGTAGTGCCCTGGAGCTCTGGGGCTAAGATCTGCCAAAACTGGGTATTGAATACCACCCTTTTTGCTACTGACTGTTACACAATAAAAGGCATAATCTGTGTTTGTTTTTTGAAATTAACTGTATATCAGACTTCTTGCATCCATTCTTCTTGCTTCTGCTGCAGCTTTGTAAATAAGCATATTCTAACTAAGTACCAAATGCTTTTGACCAGGCAACTTTAAGGAGCAGGGCTTTCTTTATGCTGGCTTTTCAATGTTGCTCACTGCTGGGAGATGCAGCTGACATCTCTGCTTAGAACTTCACCAATTATCCATCATATTATTTACCGTTTTCGTGGAAGCTGGAAGCTTCATTTTACCCATATCAACGCAGCTGTTTTATCTTAGTCTCTACTGAGTCTTTTTAACTGCATTTGCTGCTTTCTGGTGGGCTAACAGTATCTCTAGTTGTGTTCTGAAAAAATAGCATTAGCTCAGAATATGCTTGTCCAAACGAAATGGTGCTTGTTCTTCGTTGCTAATTGGACAGAGTTCATGTTGTTGTAATTGGGGTTCCACTCAAAGGCTACTAATGCAAAAAGGGACTGTTAATTATAGACTACAGCAAGCTTTTGACAAGATATTCTATTTTTTTCCCATATATTAGCAACCTGCATTATTATCACACACTTAAATTAGAACAGCATCTTCTCAACAGCTTCTAGAAGCGTGGAGAGAGCAAAAGCATGTCAGGGGAAATAAGGGGAAAAAGGACATTGTGACTTTTATGTGCACAGGGGTTGTGAACAACAGCTGCCATTCATAGTGACAGACAGCTGCAATCACACCATGTTTTATAGTCCTGTTCAACATCTTTGTCGGTGACATGGGCAGTGGGATTGAGTGTGCCTTCAGCAAGTTTGCCCATGACACCAAACTGTGTGGTTCGGTTGATATACTGGAGGGAAGGAATGCCATCCAGAGGGACCTTGACACGTTTGTGAGGTGGGCTGATGCCAACCTGATGAAGTTTAACCATGCCAAGTGCAAGGTCCT
>JARCZZ010024944.1:0-10725 GCA_030323915.1 Brotogeris chrysoptera | reverse complement strand
TATGTTTGTTTTTTTGGGGGGGGGTAACCAAATTTAAAACACCCCACAAAAAAAAAAAAAAAAAAAAAAAACAAAAAAAACCAAAAACAAAAACAAAAACAAAAACCACAGAAAACAAAAGAATACCACCAAAACATCAAACTCATGAATGACGAGAAAATCATACCTGCTTTCTGATTCCCATTTATGGCTAGAAAAGCATAGGAAGAAATATATAAATGCTGAAATAAAAGTATCTAAAGAAAGTAGAACTCCACAAAACTTATGGGTACAAAGTTACAGAACTTAAAAACAATGCAAAGCATAGATTGAATAACTTTTGCTGCAAAGATGCTATTTGTTAGGCCTCCAAATACACTTTTACAGCTGTATTACATTACAGAAAATGCAAGCATTTGACTGTCTTGGAGTACCTCAATGAAACTGTGTATAGCAGTTCCTATATGATTGATACCCTTTCATCAGAACCATTAAAGTATGCTTCAGGGATGACACAGAATACAGCAGATTCTTTAATCCAGTGGTCTGGGGAGTTCATAAGGCTTAAAGCCTGCTATCACCAGTTTCTCCAGGTTATAAATTCTTCAGCAGTAATATACGAAAAAAATTTCCAGAAGCTATACTGCTGAGTTAGTAGTCAACAGAAGTAAGTTACCCTCTCACCTTTCATTACATTGGTATCACCTTCTTTACAATGGGGCAAAGAGAATGGGTTTTCACTATAAAAATATAGCCTAATCGTTTGGGTATTTCGTGTAAACATAAGAAGTACTAACAAATAAAACTTGTTTTCTGATTCCATTAACAATGTTTGTTGATACGTAACCACATTTTCTTTCAGTAAACAGCAGGGCCACTGTGTGCATTTTAACTACTTATTGCAAAGAGTATGTCCTCACAAGTACAATTACCATACAATGAAGAGGAAACAAGAAAAGGAGAAAATGAGTGAATCAGACAGTATAAATACAGTGAAGCATTTTAGGGGCATCCAAGTGCCCAGAACTTGGCATGGGGACTTTGTATTTCCAAGATTCCACACCCTGGATGTGCCTGTCTAATTCCCACATTCCCAATAAGGCACATCCAAATGTTTGATCTAAATATTTATGCATACATTAACTCATTTTCCACAGGTAGGCCACCTCACTGCTGCATTCATACTCTAGCACAGTTATCTAGACTCCCAAGTAACCACAAGCTGTTGGTCTCTTTGTCAGAAATGCTCTCTGCAGAAGCAGAGGAAAAACTTCCTAGTTTTCAGGAACTTGCACACAATTCATGCCTACCTCTAATTCTACAGCTAGGATGGGAAATGATATATTGTGAATGCAACAGCTGTTCATATGGCAGACAGCACAGCTGCAAGTTTCATTTGCTGAAATACATGCATATTTGGCTGTCACTGAGGAATTCCACAGCGTGAAAAAGCCAGGAAAAGATAAAGGGACACTCAGGTATTGTAGGTAGAATGTAGTAGGTGCACGCATTTGTATTCTTCTACTGCCTCACAGATTCTACTTGCTTACATTGAGCAAAGTGAAATGAAAGAAAACACAGGGGAAGGCAGCAGAACACTGTCCACCAGGTTAATCAAGCTAGACAAGGTGCCAAACACCTTTGCATTGCATGTATCAAAGCACAATAGAAGATCAAAGGCAGTTTTGGCACATTCCTAGAAAAGCACATAACTGTCAGATGACACCTTGAATTCTTTCATTGCCTTTTCCTTTCCAGCATGAATTCCTGCACACTGCCAGATTGCTACAGTCACCCAGAAGATTGGGCTCTTCCCTTTTCAGTTTACTGGTTAAAAAGGAAAGCTGTGGGCCATTTCTAATGGCAAAGGAGAAAAAATATACCCTTCCCACACCACCACTTCTTCGACTGTATATGATACAGTTTCAAAATAAGATTTAACCACACCAAAAGACTATCTTCCAGAAAACACCATCTGTTCATGATGTAAGAGGAAAAGGATAAGGAAAGGAGAAACAGGAAAGAAGTGGAAAGAGATGTAGTTCCCAGAATTTTGCAGACCTGCACCCACGAACATACACACACAGTCCATCAGGGCCGAGTACTTTTTCAAGTGCTACAGATGCTAGCAGCCACCATCCTGCCCTCACTGCTGCCTTATAGTCCCCCAGACTGCAGCCATACATTTCACCCACTCCCTGGCTGTCATCTATAGTGCTATCCTGACAATCCCATGTGATAATACTGGCAGTGTTCTTAATATTGCATAGAGTTATCTCTGCTCAGATAATGGACTATAAAGAGAAATCACTTCCATCCGGAAGTATGTCTGATTCTGGATTACCCACTGGATGAGGATTAGACCACTAGATTTCTGAGCTATCAGTGAAATCATCAGCCACCTACAAAAAAGACTGAAGGTGAGGGAAGTGTCCAGGTTGATATATCAGAGGTGTTCAGAGTGGTTTTAATAGGGAAAAAAAATATCCTTTATTTTTACCACATTGCAAGGATCTTTTACCACATTGCAAGGTTCACAGGAGACAGCAAAGGCTCTCTAGAAGCTTAAACATGAAACAAGCATTAACTTCATTGCAAACTTCCCTAAAACTGTGGAAGGAAGAACAAAAGTCTTGGCAAGTTCTTATTCTAGAAAAGATCCAAAGTAGAAAAAAAAGAAAGAAGGAAGGACAGAAAACAGATGAACAGTCTTCCGTGGGTCCAGCGACGTCTTCTCAGTAAGCACACAATGCACGACTGTCTGATGAGCCCCAGACTCAGTTCGTGTTGTGCCCTGCAAGGTGTCACAATGTCTGTGCCGCTCTCTCTGGGCATATTGTTGACGGGGCTGTTGATCTTAGCAGCCTCAGGGCAGACACCACAGGAAAAGCATCCCCTACCTTCATGGAGCCAAACCCAGCTCTGCCCCTGACCAACAACAGGCTGCGCACCACTGGCAGGAGCTCAGCCTCCCTCCGCTCTGTCGTGGTTTAAGCCAGTTTGTTCGCTCGCTCACTCTCTCCTCTCTCTTTCTTCCCCCAGTCCCAGGGGAATGGGAGGGAGAATCAAAATAATGCAACTCCCACAGGTTGAGATAAGAACAGTTTAGTGGCTAAGGTATAACACTGCTGCTATCACCAGTAATAATACAAGAGAAATACAAGAGAATTACAAGGAAAGAGAATACAGCTGCTCACCAAGCCCGACCCAGCCATTGCACCCCACAGCAGCGAACCCCCGCAATGCTCCACCACACCCTTCCAGGTCTCTGCTCTCCGTTTTCACATCCTGGACATGATGTGCTGTGGTATTGAATAACCTCTTTGGTCAGTTTGGGTCAGGTGTCCTGTCTCCTTCCTCCTGGCTTCCCCTCCTCCCTGGCATAGCATGAGACTCAGAAAGTCCTTGGCCAGTCCAAAACATTACCCAGCAGTAACTGAAAACACTGATGTCATCAGCACTGTTCCCAGGCCCAAAATCAAAAACACATAGGTGCACCAGCTACCAAGAAGGAGAAAAATGACTGCTACTGTTGAACCCAGGACAGCTCCTTCTCTTGAGTTGTGACACACGCAGAAAGGGCCTCTTGATCATCCCAATATATCACTTTTACATGAAGTAATGTTGCTGGTGCTTCACCTTCTCCAGTGAAATTATTCTCCTGGGAAACATGAAATCCTTCATTGCCTCTTACAGACTTCTTGTGAACCCCACTGGGCCAATGGACCAGCTGGAGTCTGTTTTACAGAACTATATTCTGAGTCCTACAGAAAACTTTCATTATGTTTTGATTGCTTTTTTGTCTGTTGTTTTTGTTGCTGTTGTTGCTTGTTTTTTGAAATGTTGCAGGTTTGTTTTGTTTTTAAATATATGTTGTGCAAGTTAAAAAGCCTGAGGCTACCAGCTCACAAGACCAAGCTTCCAAGATTATCAGGTGTTCAGCTGGGCTTGTGAAAGGACTTCATCTTCCACTTATGCTGGCAGTTTCATGGCAAAGTAGCCCTCAGGACATAAGCCTGCAGCAGAAGTTGTTCTATGAACGACCTCCTGGGTGAACAGGTATGACATTTGAAATCCTTCCATCTAGAACACGTTTAGACTTACCGAAAGTCCCCAAGCACAAATCCCACAGCTGCTGTGAAACAGTGGCTATCACAGAGAATATTGCTGTTTGTAGCTGGGAGCAGGTTGCTGCATTTGAGGAGGCTAGGGAGAGCCCAGTAACAAGTGCCAGATGCTTCACCAAGCTACTGTGTCTAGCTCATTGGCAAAAGGATCAGACCAATAACTAATTAAGCAGATACCTCCCAGTTACTACTGCCAATATGAGAAGCAAAGAAGGAACAGTAATATCTATTAAGTATGAGCTGGATCACCCAGTATATTGTAAAACCTGATTTATTTTTTTTTTCTTTTAAATTCCATCTGCACATTACATTTTAATGTAGTAAGTGTAAAACAAAAAGATATTCTGCTTTCTTTTGTTTTGCCTTTTTTTTTTCTTTTTTCTTTTTTTTTTTTTTCCACTTGTCCTTGGTTTCTTCGTTTTTTTTTTCTAGAGCAGTCCTCTCTGATGGGATGTGCCATTGGGAACTGTTAGTTTGCTGACAGTGTTGACACTTCACGCCTCAGAATCCTGAGTAAGAAAGCTAAGATTTTGGTATTTTCAAGAAGTCACAAGGGGAGAGGCATCAGGAGAGTCTGCTAAGCATCTGTGTGCCCCACTATATAGCAGTGGCTGCTCTTTCTACAAATCAACACTTCTGCGTTATGAAAGGTTTGTAATAATTAGTGAAATACCGTCACATTTCTAAGACGTGGAAGACTTGCTTTATTCAGAGTGATCCCAGTGTTAAAGTGGGCTCAATGATCACTTCCAGAGAAGGTCAGAAAGGTTAGGCGTGTTTTTATGTAGGGAGATTAAAACTAAATTTATGTTTATTGTTCACATTGGCAGAGCTACAATTACCTTTGCTACATCATCATATACACCTTTTCCTGGGTTAAAATGGAACAGGGGTGAGGTTGCTTTGACATTTTAGGGCATAAGGCTGGGAAAGAAACCAGAAAAGGCTACACGCATTTGCTAATCGGAGGTGACTGGTGATGCTGCTGTGTGGGTGCTTGATTGCTACTTTTACATACCTGAGAGAAGTTTATTTCTAGGACTGGACAGAAATGGAAGCTGCCTCATCGATGTAAATGTTTTGCAGGTGGTAAGAAATTAGTGGGAGAAGTAGCAGTAATGTATCGTTAATGACATTCAGACATCTTCAACAACTGCTGATGAGTAAATTTGGTGAAGCAAAGATTGTAGAATCTTAGAATCATAGAATAGTTAGGGCTGGAAAGGACCTTAAGATCATCTAGATAGACACAACATATTAAACAATCATTTTTCCATGTTTTCCCTTAAAGAGATCATAATAAAATTGGGTCTTTTAAAAATTTGTTTTTATTTTTCTAGAAGCATTGCCATGCTGAGACTCTTCATTTCAACCAATTCTTTTCTGTTTTTTAAGTTCTGCATTCTCAGGTGCATACCTTGTTTTGTTTACATTATGGAACAGTAAGAACACATGTGAACAACTGCCAAGAACAACATTGTTAAAAGTAACACACAGCTGATAATACTGGAATAAACCTTCTATGTGGGATGAGAATTGGAGCTGTTTTCTTTCTGTTTGTTCTTTTCCTTTTTCAATGGGAATTTACTCCTTTTCCCCACCCCATTATTTTAAAAGATTTCCTGAAAAGCTTGTGGTTGCCAAAAGTATCCATTTTTAGAGCAGAATTCTTTAATTTCTGTTGTTTTCCTTTCTTTACTTTTAATGTTTTCCTCATTCTTTTCTTGTGGCAGTAGGCTGTTTGTCTTCTTTCAGTTGTCTGCATGTTTGAACAACACACAGATTCTGTTCTTTCTGCATGCCTGCCTGCCATTCTTCCTTCCACCATTCTGTAATTTAGACATGTTGTTTAATAACTTCCAGAAAAGTAGCAGCTTTAAACTTAAACAAGCCCTAACAGTCTGGCTCTATCACTGTAACTCAAAAATTTAAAAGCTATTGAAAAAATACAATTAAAAATAAAATTAAAGCAAGACTAAATGAAACAGCAAAAATGAATAATAAAAAAAAAAGATGTGAGATCTAAACATAAACATCATACATATTCTGCCATTCCAAGGAGGAAAGGAAAAAGTGAAAAAAAGAAAGAAAACCAAAACAATGCATGTTATATTGTAATTAAAATTATCTCTGAAGTCTGTGAAAATATTAACCAATTAAACATATGATTTCTCAACAGAAAGGATTGAATATATTGGGCAGGAGGGGAATTCTACACTCATATTCTTTATTTGTTTAATCACTGCAAAGAAAAAAAAAATTGTGACTATTTTTGTTTTTCAAAAAGAATAGAAAACATTAGATGTGATGCACTCTCAGTACCTCATGCAACACTGAAGCAGATGTCCAAAGAAAAATAATGGAAGTGATCTTTGTTAGCAGCAGTTTTGAATTATTTGGTGTGACATTGAACCTAATATCAAATTAAAATAGAAAAAGTTAGACAAAATACAAAGGGGGGGGAAGGAGAAGTTCTTTTTCTTATTTCCAAGTCATCTAACATTCTGTCTCAACAATCATCTCTCTAATAATTCATTCAATGCCCACCTGTGTATCTGGGGGAAGAAAAAGTCAGAGAAGCTGAAAAAATCATAAAAGGGCATCATCACAGCTTTCAGTAGAACAAACTTGACTAGCTGTTTCAAGGTGAGTGACAGTACTTCAGCTGGTGGTTATAAAAGTGATATGCCTAGAGAATCAGCCATCTGCAGAGGTTCAAAATAGGAAGAGTTCATCCCCTGAATGCATTTTGTCTTCATATGTAGTTTTTAGCTAGCCTCCACAGCAGCTACATTTATGGCTACAGCTGACCCTGGTGCCTAAGCTCCTCACACCAGGATTTTTTTTTCATTGTGTATGTCTTTCTGGCTCCTTCTCTGTCAGTTAACAGACTGCAATGTGCAATTCGCATGGTCTGCCTCTGGCTTCTTCCTATTAGTGTTGGAAACTTGGGTTCCAAAAGCAATGTACAAATGAGTACTGTCTGCAAAGGCAAAATACATGCAAGCAGAGAAAAGCCTTTTCTCATCTTTTGCCTTCCTATTCTATGCTCATCATTTCAGAAAGTAGTTCCATGCTGCCCAAAACAATAGGCAAAAAGTAATTTCAATAAATGTAAGTTTAAACCCTGTGTCTTGCTTTCATTGATATGTTGCTGAATGCTTCCACTGATTTACATGAGACGTACAAACTTTATTCTGCAGTTTGGTAACTGAGCTCCAGTCTGGAAGAAGTATATAACCAACGGAGATACAGGGGAATCTGCTGGATGGCTCTCTTTGCTTGTAAGCTGGAAGACTTAGAGATCAGAATGATCATCTGATGGGAAATGTCAGATTTTCAAAATTCTCAAACATTAAAAATAACCACAAATCTGTAGTACTGGCTGGTAGTACTGAGGAAATCTGTAGTAGTGGGTGATGGAATAGTAAATCTGTCCCCAGATAAAGTATGAGTATTCTTTATACTATTTCTATGACTCTATACTCCAAGGAAAAAAGTGACAAGTCTCTTCCCAGTCCATGAGCATAGATATTAGCACGTGCATGACAGCTCACACATGTGTATCTCTCTAATAGAAGGGACTCATACAGTTCAGAGAAATATGAACAGGATATCTGAACCAGAACAGTTAGGAGTCAGAGTGGTCCTTTGCTGCCTACAAACTTTAAATACTGAGTGCTGTCCCTCAGTAAAGTTTAGGTTTTGCTGCTGCAATCTTATCAGTAGTGTAATGGTCAGTAGTGTACGATAAATATCAGGTGTATTTTGAGAATAGGTTTTAGTAATCCTCCTGAGTTTTTAGGAATTTCCCTGTGAAATATCTTTTACACCTTACCTTTCCTGTTGTCACAGCTAATGAAAACTTGCAGTGTTGTCTTCAGTGACTGGGCCAACACAATACTAAACTGGCTTTTTTGTTAGTAAAAAGTAGATTGTGCCTAATAATAAAGGTACTGTTATTACCTTTGATGCTGAAATTCTATAGTGTGCCTATCTTCTCAAAAGAATCCTCCTAAAATATTCACCTTACATTATATTCTGTGTCATCTTTCCTTATTACTTAAAACAGATTAGTTGCTGGAATCAATCATTTATGCTGATTGCTGCCTGATCTTCAGTTCCTAATGGTTGTGCTGAACCTTTTGAAATCGTTTCTGTCTTGAAATTGAGAGCAATCATAATCCTTTTGCTATGTCAGACCCATATGTGCATGAATATGAAGGGTAATGAATGTTTCACCCTTGCCTCTTACTCCAGCTTTCCTTTGTGACTGGCAGTCTTATTTAGGGCTTGCATAATTACCCTTTGCATTGATGAGATTCTTTTGTAAAATTGCCATTTCTATTCCAAGTTAAAATTGATAAAAAAATGGAGTTAAAGTGTGCTTTGCATATTTAAACTTGCATTTTAGATGCTTGCTAAAAGCACTGGTTAAATACAGTATATATATAAAAAAAGTAATATTTGTGAATTTCCTCTTTGTGTATGCTTATAGTCTTCCCATTTTTTGATACTTTCAAACAAGTTTTTAGCTTTTCTTAAATTTTACTTGCCTAGTTTCATTTACTACATCGTTCTATTCCTTGTGTATTTTTTGGCTCTTTTATCTTGTCATTAGAACAATTTATTGTCTTCATTATACATCACTGATGAAGACAAGTCTCTCATACATAGTGATATATATATTGCATAGCTGCATGTCTTTTTGTGATAGTTATAGCTGCATTGCTATTTTCTATTAAAATAATATCTACAAAATTCCATTTAGAATAGGGCCTTGTTCTGATGGACACACTTCTGCCACCCAAGGCGGGAAAGAACTAATATAGGGAAAAATGTTTTGGTATGTCCAAGAATATCAATGCCTGATGATGAATGTGGGCATACTTAGTTTGCCTTCATCTATTTGGGTATATTTAAATATTCTATACCCTGCCATTGCAGAACTAGTACAGTGAAATTTTGTGGAAAATATACCCAGTTCAAATTATACCAAATATATCCTCTTCATTGTTGCATCCAGAAGCAACCGTCAGAATATAGGCAGGAAAAAAGGGAAAAGGTATGTTATATCAGATTTTACTGGTAGTCTTCACCCTGACAGAGTGAGTTTATGTCCAAGAGTATGCAAGCTTAACTGACTGTTTCAGACTCTAAGTCGTTAATCACTTCCTAGGAAGTCAGTATGCTACATAGAATTTCACAGTTTAAAGCTGCAAGTGAATTATAATCAATTTCTTCAATATAATATGAGAGAATTATCAACACCTTTTTTTTAGTTACTGTCATCCCAGTCAGCGAAAAAGTCTTCTTTCAAATCAGTCAGAGCTAAGCCAGGTTGTTTGCAAATTTACTGAGGGTCCACTTAGAGAATCATAGAATAGTTAGGGTTGGAAAGGACCTTAAAATCATCTAGTTCCAACCCCCCTGCTATGGGCAAGGACACCTCCCACTAAACCATGCCACCCATGGCTCTCTCCAACCCGGCCTTGAATACCACCAGCAATGGAGCATTCACAACCTCTGTGGGCAACCCAATACAGTGCCGCACCACCCTTACAGTAAAGAATGTTTTCCTCATATCCAATCTTAACTTCCCCTGTTGAAGTTTGAACCCATTACCCCTTGTCCTATCACTACAATCCATCATGAAGAGTCCCTCCAGCATCCCTATAGGCCCCCTTCAGATACTGGAAGGCTGCTATGAGGCCTCCATGCAGCCTTCTCTTCTCCAGCCTGAATAGCCTCAACTTTCTCATCCCATCTTCATACGGGAGGTGCTCCAGTCCCCTGATCATCCTTGTGGCCCTCCTCTGGACTTTTTCCAACACTTCCATGTCCTTTTTATGTTGAGGACAACTGAATTGCACACAATACTCTAAGGGAGGTCTCAGGAGAGCAGAGTAGGTGGGCAGGATCACCTTCCTCGACCTGCTGGTCATGCTCCTTCTGATGCAGCCCAGGATACAGTTGGCTTGCGGGGCTGCAAGTGCACACTGCTGGCTCATGTTCATTTTTTCATCGGCCAGCACCCCCAAGTCCTTCTCCACATGGTTGTTCTCAATCTCTTCTCTGCCCAACCTGTAGCTGTGCCTGGGATTCCTCCCACCCAGGTGCAGGACCTTGCACTTGGCATGGTTAAACTTCATCAGATTGGCACCAACCCACCTCACAAGCGCCTCAAGGTCCCTGTGGATGGTATCCCTTCACGCTAGCATATCAACCAAACCACACAGCATGGTGTCAGTGGCAAACTTGCTAAGGGCGCACTCAATCTCGCTGTCCATGTCACCGACAAAGGTGTTGAACAAGACCGGTCCCAACACCAGACCCTGAAGGACAACACTTCTTAATGGTCTCCAGCTGGACATTGAGCCATTGAGCAGAACTCTTTATGTGCGGTCATCCAGACAGTTCTTTATCCACTGAATGGTCCACCTATCAAATTGATGTCTCTCCAACTTAGAGATAAAGATGTCTTGTGGGACAGTGTCAAACGCTTTGCACAAGTCCAGGTAGATGGCATCAACTGCTCTACACCTGTCCATCAGTTCTGTAGCCCCATCATAGAAGACCACCAGATTGGTCAGGCAGGATTTGCCCTTAGTGAAGCCAT
>JARCZZ010024943.1:0-25628 GCA_030323915.1 Brotogeris chrysoptera | reverse complement strand
TTATCTCAACCTGTGGGAGTTGCATTCTTTTGATTCTCCTCCCCATCGCCCCAGGACTGGGGGAAGAAAGAGGGGGAATGAGTGGGTGAGAAAACTTTGTGGTTGACTGGACTTAAACCACGATGTGTATGTAACAGTTAACTGAAATTCTCTGTCCATCTAGGGATTGTCTGTAGTCAGTAGAGTGGAATATGTGCTACTACAATGTAATTCAGATCATAGGACTAAATTGTCCTTTGTGGTTACCTGTCCAGTTCTATTAGTAAAGATGAAAGTGAGGGCAAGCAAGTTCTGAATTTACACATTGCATACTTTGCAGGAGATAAGCCTTCTTTTTTAGAAACTAACTTTAGGCTCCGAGTGTCATCATGGAGATGAAGAAATTTAATCCTGTTGCAAATTACTTTTTAAGTGCTTAAATACAGTACTGGATTTAGTTTCAGGTCAGCTATATGCAATGAGTCCTAAGGTACTCCAGCAGGTTGGGTTAGGTTGTTGTTTGGTTGTTGTTTTTTTTTTAGCAAATATCAGTGATAGAGATTGAGTCAAATATTTCACTGTGGTCAGTTCAATATCAGATGAATGGCAGTCCATTCCACTTCTTTCCTAGTCTCTGATATAGCAAACCAAGCATGCTTGACTTTCCGACTTCATGCCTCCAAAACGTGACACTACTAATGCAAACATATTTAACATATCAAGAAATGCACATCTATCACTATATTACATTTTGTTCTTTTTCTTTTTTTCTGTTTCTTTCCTTGGAAAGCAATGCAGTTCATCCTGATTCTCTAAGACATTTATTAAGATCCTTAAAAGATGAGAGATGGAGGCACTGGGATAAGTACAGTAGACTTCATGGCCAGAAATGCAATGAGGCTCTTGAGAATATTTCAGGGCATTACTTTATTCATCAGCTAAAGACAGTGAGTGCTGAGTGAACAGTGATCATAACAATATACTCAATGGGTTTGAAGCCTATTGCAAGGATGTACTAAAAGCTTTTAATATTCACTCTGCTTGTAGAAAATCCCTTCATTATTTGGTGTGTTAAAAATGCAAAGTGCACTCATCTAAAAATCCGTCTGTCTAAAAATAATATTTTTTTGAAGAACTACTTGGAGAATAGAAAAGAGTTAAAAAAAACCCAACCCTCACATGCTTTGACAGAAAGTTATTTTCACATGCATTAGCAAAACTGCAATCAGCATAGGGGTCTGGGTTTTTCTTGGTTTTATTTTTAATATAAGAAGTGTTGCAAGTTAGAGATGCTGTTAGAGAATATGGTGAAAGGGAAATAGAAGAGTAGTTACCATGATACAACAGCTCTGAAACAAATAAAACTACTGAGAATGGTATCCTGTTTTGCAGTAACCCTGTCTAGTGTGGGTTACCCATGCAAAGCAGGATACCATCTGGAAATGTATACATTTTAAAACACTTCTATGCAGTGAGCTTCTTCAGCTGATCTCTGAGGACTTTACTATACATCACTTTAATGCAAATAAAATTTAACTAAAGAATGATAATTTAGCTTTCAAAAAATCATTCAGTAACAATCAGGTTTGTGGAGTCACAGCCACCTTCCCCCTAGGTGTACCATGAAGGACTGTTATTACCAGGAGGCTTTTTTTCCTAATGTGTTGCTGCAAGACACATTTAGATTTGGGTCACTGCAAACAGGGAGTTGCCAAATCTAATGACCTCTGGATTTAGTGGTATCAGTGCTTTTATTATGTCTCTCAGTCTAGCTGCTTTTAACCTAGAAAGAGAATATTTGTCTGGTAATGCAAAGAGGATACACTTAGACTATGCTTTGCCCAAACACATAAGTTCAATTTTGTCAAAAAAAACCAAACAAAAAAACCCCAACAAACAAACAAATAAATAAAAAACAAACAAAAAACCAAAACACAACAAAAAGCCAATCAACCAAACAAAAAAAAACCCCAAACTCCTGAAAAGGGCTTGTCCTGTAATTTTTTAGTTTTCTTTCAGCTTATAAAAAAATGATACATGCACTTCTCTTCTGAAAGAAAAGAAACTGAAGTGTCATTATAGCGTTTTTCACATCTCCTTAGTTTATCTATTTAAATTTGACAGCACAGTGGTATCTTTTTGCCTTCAGAATTTTTGTCATTCTTTAACTTAACTTGCAATCACACACAGTTCAGAAACACAGAATTGCCAGAACTTAAGAGTTAGTGAGTACTGGCTGACTGTATAGTGATCCCTGAGCACTCTGCTACACAAACATATACATGACCTTGTGGTAAAATACGGACAACTGGTTTAGTTTTCAGTTCCTTCAAAATCACAGAATCACAGATTATCTGCAATTTACGTTCCCTGAATGTAAACGGCTTTTTCTGTTACTTACCTGTGTAGTGACTTTTGCTGTTATTTATCTGTGCAGTGGACTTAAAATTGCAAGTCATTTTGTGTTGCTGATTCTGTGAAGGGAAAATGGTATGCTGTCCCCATCAGTCTGAGATGTGTCAGCACTGCCTTTCTGCAGCTGTTGGGGTGCCTCTGGCAAAGCAGGATGCAACCACGCTTGTGTGTTAAAAAAGCTACTGACTTCTTAGTAATGGGTAGAGCTTATTCTGGAGCTGAAGTCGCCTCACATTTAGGAGTGGAGTTCGGCTGTATAGTAAGATTCACGACCATTCAATAATATTATATTAATCTGAGAAATTAAGTGGTGTAAGAATGGTGCAGAAAGGTTGATCTCAGACTGAGAAAAGGAATTTGTATTAAGTCCTGTATGCATACGTGGAAGGGGCTGTTTTCATTCCAGAATACCATGTGGCCCTACCGAGCATAGGTGTTCTGTTATATGTTCTAGCACAGGCAGAATAATTTTCATGTACTCATCTTGATGGGGAGTGGGTATACTTCAAGAACAACACACGTATAAATTTAGACCCAGATCCTCAAAGACTAGTGACTAGTTCCAGCCAAAATAAATTTTAGTTGTGTACCACAGTGCCATGGTACATTCCTACCCTTGATGCACCTCCTTATGTGTTTCAATCAGTATAGCTTTGAATATGCACTGGTATTCAATTTACATTTTTTACTGAATGGGTCATAATACACCAGCTCATTAATAATGGCAACTGTACACGTGCAACATAAGGGTTGTTTGTCTAAAATAACTTCATCCATCAATAGTTACAAAAAATTAAAGTGGTGGATGCTGTGAATTTCAAGCTGACTACATAATATATTGTCATGGTTTAAGCCCCTCAATAACTCATGCAGTTGCTCTCTCACTCACTCCCCCCTCTTTCTTCCCCCAGTCCCGGGGGGATGGGAAAGAGAATCAAAAGAATGCAACTTGCACAGGTTGAGATAAGAACAGTTTAGTAGCTAAGGTATAACACAAATCACTACTGCTACCACCAATAATAATACAAGAGAAATACAAAGAAAGAGAATACAACTGCTCACCACCCAGCCCGACCAAGCAGTGCACCACCACACCCTTCTGGGGCTCTGCCCTCTGTTTTTTACATCCTAGGCATGACATGCTGTGGTATGGAATAACCTCTTTGGTCAGTTTGGGTCAGGTGCCCTGCCTCTGCTTTCTCCCGGCTTCTCCTCCCTTGCAGAGCATGAGATCCAGAAAGTCCTGGGTCAGACCAAAACATTACCAAGCAGTAACTGAAAACACTGGTGTTATCAGTGTTGTTCCCAGGACCAAAATCAAAAACACAGCGCTGCACCAGCTACGAAGTAGGAGAAAAATGACTGCTACTTCTGAACCCATGACAGTATCCACCCCTTATTCCATACCATTCACGTCATATTAAGGATCCTACATTTTAAATATACCATCACATGTGTATATATACATCCAAACATACACAGAGGGAGAGAGATCATCCCTTAGTGCATGGACCAATCGCTATAAAACTGCTGAGTCCATCCAGTCCGTGATGTCGGACTCCATCATCTGTAACAGTCTTTCAGAGCAGGGGAGGCTGTGTGCAGTGTTCACACTCATGAATAACCTGGGCAATAGTGTCCATTTTTAAGTCCACCCCTCGATCATGTGTCCATCTGTATGCTGCATTTCTGCCCTGATGGCCTGAGGTGTCATAGGCCCACCAGGCTCAAAATAATTCACCCTCCCCTTCAGCAGTTTCTGCAGCTTGTCGTTGTTGACTCCATACAGCTGCCTTCCATCTCCGAAGCTTCCAAAGCACTGGAGGGGTCCAGTGGACTACGTACCCACCCATACTGTCCCAGACACCCTGCCACTCATGGCTGTCCTATCTCAGGGAAAATCTCTTGGTACTTCTATATTGTTGTCTAACCGCAGACAAGGCCCACACCCCACTCTGCTTAACTCTCAGGACCAGACAAAATGGTTGTGGGTAAAACACACTCTGTATGCACGCCCCCATGCTGATCCCCATCACAATCAGCAGGCAGGTCTCAAGGGTGCTTAAAGGCCATTCAAACCCTTCAGAACTCTCAAAAACTCTCAAACTCTCTACACCAGCTACGAAGTAGGAGAAAAATGACTGCTAGTGCTGAACCCAGGACATATATTAGTGCTGTATCAGCAATGTGAACCACTAGAACACTGGAGAGAGTCTTATATCCTTGCTTGAGGTCACTGAGAAATAGAATTCCTATCAGGAAGTTCTATCATTTACAAAAATTTGTTATGAACCCAAACCAAAAAAAAAGTCTTATTATATTAGCCCAAAAATGTGACCGTTTCTTGTTTGAGTCTGTTGGTATTTTTAGATCTTTAATATTTGTTCTTAATAAATCCTTTTAAAAAATAACCCATTCTCATTAAATGGAAATATTTTTAATGTCAATAAAGTGAAGGATTTTCAGACTTTATCGTTAAAGTCCAGGAAGAATTTTACTTTAATGCAGGAGAAAACATGGGCTGTGATTAGGCTAGAAACATTTTTTTTAGCTCTAATGTCATAATTTGGAACCATGCAGGTGAAAATATCTTTAACCAAAAAAGAGACAGCTGCTAAAAGAGATGCTTTCATTTAGTTATGCTTATATACTTAAAGAATTTAGGTCAGTTTCCAAATAGCATTGCAGGTTTTTGAAAAGTGTTTTAAGGAAATTTTTAAAGTGAAGGAAGAAAAGACTAAAGTTTTCAGTGACTTATACCTTTTTCTACTTCACCATTTTTCTGAGGTGAGAATTGGCTCTGCAACAGTCAATTCATTTGTGTTTATGTTGAACTATTACACAAGATTAAAAATATGAATGTACCAATGGTAGATAAATGTCCTGAATGTGCATTTGTTATTGGCCAGATAATGAATGAAAATTTGGTGAAGAAAATGATGATTTGGCAAAATTAAACAGATACATATGTTATTAACTTCATCATCATAGGCAGAAGTCAGAATATATATGGTAATGAGAGCTTTAAATATGTGAGGAAGTCAAGGTACAGCTTTTAGTAAAACGCTTGACTTCTCAACTTCTCTTGTAATTTTCTAGTGTATACCTAGGAAAAGCCATCTCCTTTTTCGAAAATTTCCAGAGGATACCCATATTTTAATACAGCAAATTTGTCATGGGTTAAACAAACTTTCCTAAAGCAAGCCTCTGCATTCTTGGCCACTAATAATACGAGGGAAGCCACTTTTCCTTAAGAGAGTTTGGGTCAGTTTTCTGAAAATTGAAGACTTCAGATGGGTCTTTTCATAGACCTGTCTGCAATGTAAACATGTTTGGTTTGATTTTTTTCATAGGTATGTTAGACTGAAATTAGACTTAAGCGATTTGTACCAGCAGTTGATACATATATGCAGAAAATGGCATTTTACACTGACTTAAGCCGAAATTATAGCTTTTTGTATAGATCAATAAACTAATATTTTTCAGGATGACACTGTCTCATACCTCCTATCCATAACCCTGATAAATGTTGTACCTATTAATAATTTGTAAAGCAAAGCTTTCACAGATGGAAAGCTTCGGAAGATTATAAGGTCTATATTATGAAGTTGTGTGTGACTGTTAGTCTTTCCCTCTCAGAGGATCTCAAGTTATATTATGTGGGTATAGGATGATGAAGTTCCCATTTATAAAGGCTTTAATTCAGTCATAGGAAGTGTAGTAAAATCCATGTTTTCTTTTGTTTAAATGAGCAAGGTATTAATGGAAGAACTGTAATTTTCCAACAAAAGTGAGAAAAAAACTTTGCTTATTTTGTCTCAATTTCTTGGTTTTGTGGTTTATATAATATTCAATGCATGAATTATGTTTATGTGATTTGCTACATGTTTTTTTCTAACAAAGTTATTTAAAGGAGGAGATTATACAATTGTAAAGTCATCATTGTCACATTCCCTGCTTCAGTTATAATACAAAATATAATGAAAATATTTGGTTATAGTAAATTTTAATGGAATAAATCTTATGATCCAAGTAAGAAGTTTGGCAGAAAATGTCAAAACAGGAAGTATGTAATGCCTGGACTGTCCACAAATTTGACATTTGGAGATCTTTGCATGTCCATGGGTGGCTCAGCACATCTGTCCTTCATAAGTAGTCTGTAGGGAATCCCAATTCTTTTCTCATAGTCTTACATTATAGGTAATTTTTTTCTAAATTATGACCAAGTTCTCAGGCAATTAATTTTCTTTTCTGTAGGGTATTCTGCAAATATCTGTTAAATTAAGTAACCTGGGAAGAAGAAAGAATCACATACACATATACGAGAGTTTAAATTCAACATCAAATTAACAGTTTGTGGCTAACCTCATTTGTCATACAGATAAGTTCTTGTGACTGCTAGAAAATTCAAACCAAATGAAATTAGTAAATGTCCCAGCTTTAGACAAAATATTTTTACAGTGAATGTTAATAATTAAAGCTTTTCGAAGTATACTTTTCTCATTAGAAAATACTATGTTCTTAATATTAGAACTAGAGCAGACAAACCTAGGAGGACTCATATTCAGACAGGTGAAGACAGGAAGATCCTACTACCAAACCATATCTGATCCTTATTTATTATTTTAAAATGCATGTGTTACAGTTGCAGTAGATTTTTCCTAGATGTTGTTTCTTCATATGTGGCTCAGATTTTACTCCAAAACAAGCATTTATTTGGAAATACACAACTAGCTCACAGTTAATTGTTTTAAATTGAGGGCTGATTTCTTTTTCCCGTCTTTCTTTCTTCCCTTTTCTATATTAATTTGTTTTAAAAATATACTACCTGTTAACACAAAATGAAAATATAGCAAAGGAAAATAGATTATTAAGACATGATTTAATTTTGAAGAGTCACTGATTTTTTTTTGTAAGATTTTTACTAGCTTTATGTATCTTATTTTCAAAATGCGAATTTATAACATGCACATTTCTGTCATCTACAATGTGAGTTCTGTTGGCTCTTTAACAGATAAATATAGCTAGTGTCTTGTGAATCCAAATTCCATACTGAGCTTCAGGTTAAGATCAGAATATTGTGGAAAATGCAGAGCTGCTTCTCCTTGTCAAGAAAGCTCCCATAAACTTCCATCTTGCCTTATCAAAATATGTATCTTCATCACGACAAACCATCAGCTCTTGTTACTTGATGTCAGGTGAAAAATTTTGGATAGGAAACTACGATTTCTAGAATTATTGTATTATTGCCCTCATGCCTCTCTTATTCTTATAAATTGTTACTTTTACCCTTCTCTGTCCTGAATATTATGCCTATAGGCTTGTTTACTGAGACCTCACAGAATATTTTCATTGAAATACATTTGGTGTACCTACCTCACAAGAAATGGCAATTTAAAATAGCACTTGTGGCCCTATCAGCTGAATTCAGTATTCCAATTTATGAAAAAGCATTAATTTCTGAAAATGTGAATGATGTTGGAAAAATACACCTTCAAAACTTTTGCTGCAGTCCTTGTGTTGGATGGTGCTGATTATAGTTGATTTTGGTTAGTTTTTTTTGACAGGAAACTCTCTTATACTGCCTGTCTGTACATCAGAAATGTTTCCTAGTACACTGCTGTTCAATGTTCAGATAATTAGGTATCTAGGAAAAAAATAGAAAAATTGTGAGAGTGAGAAACTATAGCTAGAAGTCAATTAAAAGCATTTAGAATTCAGCCTTATTTAATTTAGGTTTGTAAAGGGAATCAATAATGCTGAGAATGTACATTCATTAGAAGTGCAAAGTAGACAAAAATGGTGACATTTATCTACTGATATGAGGGAGTTTACATTTGAGAAAGATACTTCAGACTCCCTCTAAGATCAGTGAGAAGGTATTCAGTGTAGTTAATCACATTTAAGGTTTGATTCATTCTTCAGTACATGCCTGCTTTGGACATATGATTTATTAAACTCCTCTGGGTAGCTGGATCTCCATTTGCTAAAATGGGATCCAGTGCAGCTAGTTGAGGTATGGGCAGATATGGTATTCCAGATGTTTGAAGTTAAATGTGCACTCTCTAGGGTGAAAATGAAGTACAGAAAGAGCAATATACTAAATACCTAACTGAAGACTCTTGTCCAAATTGGGAGTGAATAATCTCATCACCTTTAAATTTGAAGCTGATATATATAGAGAGAGAGATTTGAAGCTGTATATATATACAGAGAGAGAGTGATATATTAAATGGAACTGCAGAACGTACTGTAGTGAGAAAGGACTTGACTGAAGATATCCTTTCCTGTCCTATAAGTAAGCCTAAAAATATTGGTTCACAGCTGTGGTATGAATATTCATGCAAGCATAAGTTAAAGCCTTCTCCAGTACTTATTCAAAACTTGCTATTCCCACTAAAAAAAAAATAAAATAAAATAAATCTTCTGCAAGTAAATGTAGAGCAAGAATACACTAATAATGTGAATACAAGTGCTACAATGCAACAATTAATGCTACATTTTATTTTAGATAATATTCATGGAAAAAGGTTGGGGCTTTCTTAAAGATATTAATGGTCAATTTACAAGTGTATTAGCTGGCTACCCTTATAATTGTCATACTAATCTTTGCCTTTCATTGTTTATCAGAGCTGGTCAGCTAACAAAAAATCCCTCATAAATATTTTATTGAATAGAATTCATTCTTTAATGAAACAATTTTGATGAATTAGAGTTGTTATGCTGTTATTCTGTGTATCTTACTGTATATTATTTGACAGTATTCTGACAACTGACATTTTGTTCATGAAAATGAGTACCAATCCCACAAGTGCGATTATTCAACCACAGTGTGATTATTCATCCAAAAGTCCACACCAGTGACGTGGTTTAAACCCAGTTGGCAAATTAGCCACACAGTTGCTCTCTCACTCTCCCCTTTTCTCCCTGCCTGCTCATAGAGGGATGGAGAGGAGAATCGAAAGAATGTAACTCCCATGGGTTGAGATAAGAGCAGCCCAGTAACTAAGGTGTAACATAGAACCACTACTGCTACCACCAATAATAATAATAATGATAAGGGGAATAACAAGGGAAGCAAATACAACTGCTCACCACCCACCCACTGACACCCAGCCCAACCTGAGCACTGATCTAACCCTTCCAGGTAACTGCCCCCAGTTTTTACATCCTGGGCATGACGTGCTGCGGTATGGAATAGCTCTTTGGTTAGTTTGGGTCAGGTGTTCTGTCTCTGCTTCCTCATGGCTTCCCCTCCTCCCTGGCAGACCATGAAACTCAGAAAGTCCTTGGTCAGACTAAACATTACTGAGCAGAAAGTAAACCCATCGGTGTTATCAGCACTGTTCCCAGGCTGAAAGTCAAAACCACAGCACTGCATCAGCTAGTAAGAAGAAAAATTACTGCTACCGCTGAACTCAGGACAACCAGTAATATATTCTGCGTTTTCTCTAGTCACATGCCTGTTTAAAAAGGTGCACATATCCACTGAGCTCCAAAACCAGTACTATGAGACTTAAGTAAAAGATTAAATATGATGAAGGAATGCCCAAAATTGGTTGATAACAGTTTGAAATGTGGAAGGCTAAAATTCATTTAAATGATCTGTTCAATAATCAAGGATTTACAATATGAACAATTAAGGCTGCAGTCAAAGCACAAAGAGTCATTGAAGTAAAGGAGAGAGCTTACATGGTTAACGAAAAGCACATTTTGAAGCTCTTTGATGGTTTGTAATAAAACTTGTTTACAGATTGTGGTTCAGCCTGTCAATGGTGCTAGAATTAATAAGCAAGGGAGTGAGGGAACAGGCAAGAAACTGACAATTGTTTTCTGCTACTTCTGTTTTATACAGATGACACCTATACTGATTGTACTGGGCAGGGTGGGAGTAAACTGCCAATTAAATGTAATATCCACTACAACAAAAAAAGTCAATAAATTCAAGCATTTGAACAAACATGAATAAAAAAAAGCCTGTGTTCTTATTTTATCAGCCTGAATAAAAGTTTGTGCAGGTTAGAAATAGCCTTCTTGTTTACCCCCTGCCACTGCTTGTGCTGTTCTTTCCCTCACCCTGAAACAACATCTCTGACTTTTTGCTTAAACTTCTTTATGTCTAGTAGCTTTTGTTCCAGCTGCTATCTCATCACTGCTAAAGCTCATAATTGTCATAGTTACTCTTTTTTAGATAAATATCTAAGTTTTATTACCCTTTGTGAAATGGTATTTTTTAAATCTATAAACTATCATTTTGTTCTCTAATTCCTGAATTTTCTAGAGAACAATCTCTTTACGGTCTGTTTCTTCATCTTTAAATGTTAGAGTTGGCCTTCAATTTGATTTAATCTCTTTTATAACTTTATAAACCTTGCTTGGATTACATTGATGTCCGCTTGCATCCAGTGAGCATACATTCAGCTTTTTGTGTCTTTTTTCATACTACAAATATTTGAAGGTTGATATCATTTTTGTTGCAGTAAGATGTACTCAATCAGCAACAACTATGCTGGTTCCAAGATATGGTGCCTAGGCAGGAGGAATACACATCAAGCCAACCCCAATCCCCAGGCCACATGTTTAAAAAAAAAAATTGAAACAAAAAATGGAGTTGTCTACTATGTTACACAAATCGTTCTTTTTAATAAAGGTGAAATAAGTTTTTTTATTTGATACTTATTTGAGATACATATCTTTAAATATGTATATGTCATGAGTCATTGAAACAGCTTGAGAAGAGGTAAATTCAGTGGTACTTGCATTCTGTCTTTACATCTGTGCTTTCTACTAAGTTTAGGCTTGCTTTAAGAATTCTATTATAAAAAGACAGTGACACATAGGCAAACTCAAAAATTCCTGCAGGACCCTATTTTCTCTCCTGTTAGACTGCTTAGTGATCTGTCAAACTTACTTGTTACTAACCTTTCCTCTTCATATTTAATGTTAGGTGCTAGAAAATGATCAAGACGTGAAAGCTGGTTTATATACCAAATAAGTGACAAAACTATAGCAATTTATGCCAACTGAGGATTTTTCATGCAGTCTATTCATTTCAAATATTCCTTCTTCATGTTAGTTAGCATGGTGGTACAAAGACATGAAAATAATAATAAAAATCCTTAATAGCTGCACATCATGCTGAACTCTTGTGAATATTAAAAGAATTTCACCCTTTTGTCAGTATGAAATTTTTCATGACCATGAAAAGCGTTGTATTAGCACACTCTGATATAATAGCAACACATCTGCAAATAATATCTAGAGCTAGACATCAGGGCATACAAGTGACAAAAAAAACCCAAACAAAAACACTATGAAGAAAATAACTTTTCCTTCTCACTTAATACCTTCATCCTTTCATTGGTAGGTTAAATGATTACATCTTTTATTTAATAGAACGTAATCTTATCATTAAAGACCTGATACATGTTGAAAGGAGACTTAAGCAGTACTTAAGTGCCCATATCTGAAACACATCTGATTCATAGAATCACAGAATAGTTAGGGTTGGAAAGGACCTTAAGATCATTTAGGTCCAGCTCTCCTGCCATGGGCAGGGACACCACACACTATCTGAAGTCTCATATTAATGTATCACCTAATCACAGAAGCCTTAAGTGCCTTAGATTTTCAGTTTTTCTCTTTTATGCTGTGTGTTACATATCTAAAAATGTCCTTTTTAACAAGCCTGATGTAGTCAAGAGTTTATCAGAGGCAAGGTAGAAGTAGGCTAAGAAAAGTACGACTCATATTTGCTTGCCTTAAACTCCAATATAATGACATTAAAATATGTGACAATAGTGTAGACATTTTTAAATATAATTAGTAATACTACCAATACCAGACACAGCAACAAACATATTGTAACATAGCTAAACATAAAACTGATATATAACTGCAAACAGACAAATGGAGTTTTGTGGTGTATTTGCTTCACATGGTAGTTTGTACAAGCAGCAAAATTGACTAGGTAAGAGCAAAGGAAATGTAACAAGAGATGTCTAATGCAATTGGGTTAACTCTGAAGAACAAGTAGGAAAGTTGTTTGGCAAAACCAGAACAAGTCCTGGTCCATCTCCACAAATATGAACTATGTCAAGAGCAAATGAGATCACCCCTTTTCTTTTGTGGAAAGTGTTGAGCAGAACAAAACATGAGTAAGGGAAATGGAGAAGAAAAAGCATCCATATTTGGACCATAGCTCCATTCATCAAAGATGTCTCGACCCTGACCACCTCCATATCAGTGACTAGGTACCTTAGCCATAAGCCCCAAGTTACCCTAACTGTGTGGTGATGTTCACCTTCAACTAATCTGGAATAAAAAGAATGCTAAGGATTAAGTGTTTGAATATGTAGTGATAATGATTTTATTGACTATTTGTACTGTCAGTTAATGCCAGTCCAGTAGAGAGCTGAAGTTTGAAAGTAGCCTGATTTATCAGGTTTTTAAGCATTTCTGTCAGAATGCTGTCAAATGCATGCTATATACAAGTACATTCAGTCTATGGCACAGTCTTGCTGATTTAGTCTGTAGGGGAAGAATTGTTTCTTAATGTGGGTTCATAGCGTGCAAAAAGCTGTTCTTAGCTGATACTTTTCAGTGCTACTGTAGCAAAATTAAATAAGAATTATTTATTATTGTATTAGGAGAAAACTGAAATCTTACCCAAGGCAATTATTTTGTAGATTTAAATTCTATTACAAGGACATATAAATAGCTCCTATTTTAATATAAATGCATCTACAAAGACCTGCATGCTTTATTATAACATGTCTTTTAGATGGGGCTTTATTCCTTTTATGGCTTTTCTTCTTTTTTTTTGCTTTTAATTATATGCTATGCTCTGACAACAGCAATGTAATACATGGATGTGTTTTAGCCGCGCTGCAGATACCAGCATATGGGTATATTTAGCAAACCCAATAACACTTCACCACTCATTCTCAGAACATTTAAAAATGTACAAAAGTGTGAAGATAATCCCCCTCAGAGAGCCTCTTGTCTCCAGCAGCGCACAGTAGCAGGTCTCTAGCGGTCTCAGGCAACACGGTCTTTGTACTTTTGAGATCAGTTTGTGTAATGAAATCCAGCAAATTATAGATTAGAATTGGTGCAGAAGAAAAGAGTTAAAAGCTGGAGATAATGTTCAACGACTTTTAATGTGTTTTGGAATATATACATGTCGTGGTTTAAGCCCCTCACCCACAAAGTTTTCTCACTCACTCACTCCCCTCTCTTTCTTCCTCCAGTCCCAGGGCGATGGGGAGGAGAATCAAAAGAATGCAACTCCCACAGGTTGAGATAAGAACAGTTTAGTAACTAAGGTATAACACAAATCACAGCTGCTACCACCAATAATAATACAAGAGAAATACAAAGAAAGAGAATAAGACTGTTCACCAAACCCGACCCAGCCAGCGCACCCCCCAGCAGCGAACCCCCCAATGCACCACCACCACACCCTTCCAGGTCTCTGCTCTCCGTTTTCACATACTGGGCATGACGTGCTGTGGTATGGAGTAACCTCTTTAGTCAGTTTGGGTCAAGCGTGCTGTCTCTGCTTCCTTCCAGCTTCCCCTCCTCCCTGGCATAGCATGAGGCTCAGAAAGTCCTGGGCCAGACCAAAACATTACCCAGCAGTAACTGCAAACACTGGTGTTATCAGTGCAATTCCAAAGCCCAAAATCAAAAATACAGTGCTGCACCAGCTACCAAGAAGGAGAAAAAATGACTGTTACTGCTGAACCCATGACAATACATAACGTGAAATCAGTGCTGAACCCTTTGAAACATATTATGCCCGAGTGTGAGAGAACATTTACACATTTCTCTGGGGAGAGGACAGTCAGCAGGTAAGATGCTGATGGAGGATGAGGGGGGAATGGCCTCCCATTTCTGTAGATTTGTCTTCTAACATTTCAGAATGCAGAATCGCTGAAGGAAGGTCTATGAAAGGGATTGTTTACTGTCCAGTACAATCCACCTCCTCCTTATCTCTTGCTTGGAAGTTTTGGCAGCACAGAGTTGGTGAAAGAGGTTTAGCTGAATAGAGATGGTCTCTGAAAAGGGGGTTGCACAGACCCCTCTGATTTGAATGGAAGATGGATGATATAGGTTGTAACTTAAAGAATTAGTCAAGCTATTGCTGTGAGAGAGTCTTGAACTGGTCTCTAATTATATAATGTGATAGATCCTGGATTCAGAAATGTAGGGAATAAGATACAACTAGTCAAGTGCAAACCTAAAGGTCCCATTCAAGGAAAATGCGTAAGTACAGCTTTAAATCAACCATATAGTTGGGATCCATTAACATATGGAACTCCTTAAGTCTGTGTCTAATATTAAACACGTACTTAAATATTTTGCCAAATACAGATTGATTACTTGCATTGGAATGATGAAGGGCTTTGCTGCAAGAGCATTTTGTAAAAAGAAAAGACAAAGGTATTACTTCCTGCATTGTTAATGTGCCATGATTTGCTTCTGAGAATATTTTGGTCTATGTCCTTAAGGTAGGAAAAGGTTTCTTAGGTCTGTTGATAAATGAAACAAGTATCTCTGTTCTAATAAGAATTAAACCAGATCAATTAGAGATGAAACACCATAGGAATTAGGAAATTCTTGGGAGCACAGACTTGACTAGGGATCTCTGTGTGCTGGGTTCAATAAGTCCCTGAATGTAATGTACTGTTTCCTCCATTAGTTCTTGTCTTATTCTATGTCCTTTTCCTTCTACTTCCTCATTCTCATCTGCTCAATGCTTCTTATTCTTTCCTTTCTTGTTTTGGATTTGAGAACATTTTTCTTAATTTCTTTCCCTCACCTTTCACAGCAATTTTTTCCTGAATCACTGCCAAATTACTCATACTCTCCACTTTGTATTGAATTTATTTCCTTGCTAACCAACGCCTGCCCTGATTTTGCTCAAGCAATTCTGTCTGCCTATAAGAATAAAAAAAAAAAAAGAACAAAACCCAAACTAAACCGAAGATATCATGTGCCTAAGCTAAACATTGATCTGTGATCATCAGTACTGGTTAATAGCTGCAAAGCTCTCAGAAACAGTTTGGCTCATCCCTGCTCGTACTTTTGTGGGCAATATGCAGGCATGATTCAGGCCACAACAAACGACAAGGATATGTCATGGTTTAGTGTGAGGTGTCCCTGACCATGGCAGGGGGGTTAGAACTAGATGATCTTAAGGTCCTTTCCAACCCTAACTATTCTATGATTCTATGATATTCTCCGAAAGCAGCAAGAACAAGAGCAGAGCAGTTTGATTCTCCTATCCTAAAGTCACTCAATACTACATAACTTGGCTTTGATCCCTCAGACACCTCCTTGCTCCCTCTTGACATAGATCAGGGTATGTATCTTGCAGCCAGGCTTTTTTTGTTGATGGGTTGCTGTACAGTCCATACAGAGATTCTTATTTCAGAGATTCTGAAATGACCAAATACATATTTATAATTTACAATGTCTTAGGGCTTCAGCAGCGCTACATGGGACTCAGAGAAGGCTCTGGGCCAAGCTCTATGGAATGTATATTTGTGTACTCTTCTTTAGAAAGCACACTGGCTGTTAAGCCAGTCTGTGACATTTGGTCTCAAATGAGAAACCATCCTCTGCTTGTTTTACATACTAGTGTGCATTTATCCTAAGGACAGCCAGGGTCTGGCTTTGAAAATATATCCTGTTTCCACAGCTGCATCCTCTGTTTAGACACACCTAAGAGGAGTGGTACGCCAAAAGCTCTCCACACAAGAAAGTGGCCTGAAGCTAGCTGCTTTGCTGTTGCCTTGTGCTACAAGTTGCTTTAGTGATCATAACAGCGTGCCTCCACCTAGTCACCCTAATGTTAAACTTCGCGTATTCAAGCAAATCTGACACAGAACAGGACCTACCACCTGAATGTGGGTTGCAATTAGGCCTACCAGAGAACAGCTTTCTTTGCAAGACATAGAAATGCAACAGACAAATTGCAACGATACTTATCTGGGGACTTAATTTATGTGTGGAAATATTCACTGTTACCCCAACTTTGCTTGTTCCTGAAATGAGAACTTATCTCTTACTGAAGATCCTCAAATTCAGTCTTATTTTTACTCCATTAAAGACCACCTGAACAATTCACCTGGCAGAATTTGTAGCCAAGAAGTCTATCTTTACTACAATGTAAGAGCAGCTATATACATTAATAAAAATATCTGTTATTAGTAGTCAAAAATGCACAGAAAAAGTGGATTTTGAAGTTTTCCCTTTCAGCCTTCACTTAAGCTTCAGCACTTAAGCTTCAACATTTCATTATTATGACTCACATTCTTATTTTATTAGCTTGCCCATTATTTTTATGAATTTTCACAGGTGAAATATGGTTGCCCACTTCTCCTCATTTTTCTCCCCAGAACTGCAATAACCAAGGCAAAATTCACTAGCTTAATTTGGATGAATATCTTCCTTATATATTCAGGGCTTATTTATTTTGTTCCCAAATGCCTTAGTATCATACTCATAGCTGTAAGAAGCACCAGTAGATGGCTCTGCAATTCCTGAATTATAAGCGAGGAAACAAAGGAGGCTTTGATAGCTTTGACTTTTGCAAGCAGATTTGATTTGGTGACACCAATGAAAGGAATAAACTTCATGCCGACTTGCTGAAATGGGACACTTCCATTTGTTATGCCACGCTGTTTCAGAATGGCCAGCATGTCCTCGACCACAACAACCTTGAGGGCTTCTGATAGAGCAAAAGGAATGCTGTCATGGGCTCCAAATCAGAATGGCTACAAATAAATCGACAGCAGAATGACACACAGCTTATGGGAGAGTGCAGAACTACTAAGCATTGCCATGCCTGCTAGCTGCAGAGTGATAAACATGAGCATGTGGAGGCTGCTACAGATGCACAAGCCCAGTGATACTATACCCTGGGAAATAGGAATAAATCTGAGCATAGCAGAACTGCGTTGAACATATGCCTGCGCCAAAATTACGTACCAAACACTCAGAAAAGATTGTTTCTGTTTTGCGTAGAAAATAAACCTGAGAATTTGAAAGATAAAAGAAGGAAGGAAATGCACTGTAAAAAAAAAAAGCTTTAAGTAAGCAAGGAGTTAAATCATTTGTTACAGACCATTTAGAAGAATCCATTGGATTTTCTGTCTGCATAGCCCCACTCCTCAGTGCGGATGCACTTGCACAGGAGATTTTAAGTATACCCTAGCTGAGGTCTGCCTGGGCCCACCAGTGTACTCTTCCACAGGTTAAACTCCTTTGGATATGTGCAGAAATTAATGCAGAAAAGGGGGATTTTTAAAATTTATGTGTAGGATTGCACACAGTATAAATGCTGGCTGTATTTAAATGTGAGCAGAGGAATCTAAGTCAAAAGAATGGCTGAAGTGGAAATCCTTTTAGAGCCTGAAATGAGCAGAGAACAATTCAATTTCTCACAAAGCAAAGATGTTTCATATGTACCAGCTGAGATGGTTATTTGTATGTTTTAAGTAAATCAAAATCCACATGAAAACAATACAGGAAATGTGGGCTAACTGTATCCTGTGACATGACATGACAATGTTGCTACGTGGCATGTCATGACTTGACTAAACAAAGTTAAACTTCAGAACTCATTTGGTTGTTTTTTTTCTAAAGTAGTTCTTCTACATGACAAATATTTCATACCTCATAATTAAAAATATTACTGGTAAATGCCCAGAAAATGGTCTTACTGTATTTCCAAAGGAAATAATTAATTTTATAGACATTTTCCAGCTTGTCTTAGTGTGTCTTTCAATGGCATATAAATACCATCTCTGCTATTGTTTATCTGCTTTAAAAAACCTATATAATCTGTTTTAAAAAGAAAGACCTATCCATTTAAGAGAAATGGCAAAAATATGTGAGGATGTTGATATTTAAGAAAACATCAACGTTAAACATTATGTGTTTATGTCAATAACTTGTGCATATGCAAAATAATGACTTGCTATGCTTTTTTGCGATAACGAGATATTCTTTAAGCCCCTTACTAGCTTTCTTTGCCGTTGACAATGATTTTCAGAGTAAGGAAAGTAAGATTACAATGGAGAAAATTCATATAACATCATTCTTTATTTTGCTGCAGAGAAGTTGCACATGGAGATTCCATTATATAATGCAGTAAATTTCCATGACCTTTCATTTACTTAGAAAAGTCTTACATATCACAGAATTTGGTACTCAGTACCAGTAATATCTTGGAAACAATACTCTTTAAATAATCTGGGGCACAATTATTAATATGCTTTGTAACGTACAAATATAGTCATATTTAGTGAGGTAACAGACAAACCTGAGTTTAAGGCAATCCATACCTTCTCTAATTTTTTATAGCCCAAAATATTTATTAGATTTACCTTATTAATGACAATTACAAAAGTTCTGTTTCTATTGAGAATATTATTATCAGTGTAAACTAGCTTGAATTGCATTACATTGACTACCTAAGTGCAGGCAGTCCTAATGGAATGGCTGATGAGCGGCAAAATACTTCCCTGATAGCTATATTCAACTTCTGCCCTATGGCACATCTTAGATAATTAGATTGCAATATGTTTGTCCAACATGACTCTGGGGTTCAAGTACCTAAAGAACTGGAAGAGGAAAAAATACCCTCAGGTTCAAGTAAATGCAGCCTATGTAACTGCTTAGCTGCATATGGTGGTAATAGTCACTCATGATAAATGTCATATTATTTGGCAATATATTTGACTTCTTCATTCTCACTTTGTCATGTGACAGATCTGTATCTATCTGAAATGAGACTTCTGAATCTTCCAGCTTTAGCCGACATAATAGAACTGACAGAAACTGATGGGGGATGCTTCATTCATTTCTGAATTTCAGAATTATCCTCATTTCTGTCCTTGATCAGGAGCAGGTTTAAACACTGAAGTCACAATGCATTTCAAAATTAGAATTCAGAGTTTTACGGCCTTTAAAAACTAGTCTCAGAAAGTTGCAGGGAGAGAACAGATTAAATATCTGCCATATGTACAGAAAAATCTTTCTATTATTAATACTATATTTACCTGCTTTAGATCTTTTTCTGGGTTTGCGATTTGTTTGTTTTTTTTCAATCCATCTACTCTCAGGAAGTACCTGTGTACATTCAATTTTTCATTCTAACCACTGGCATGTTACTATGATGTGAATAATACAATTTAAATTACTTGAGAAAAATGCAATAATTCTACTAAAGACTTAAAGAGAAACTCCAGCATACTGAATTTTCAGTAATTTTAAGTTCTAGAAAATAACATCTGTTCTTCTCTGCAATATGCAACATTAAGACCAGATTTTTTTTCAAGGCTCTGTATGATTGCACTTAATGCCATTTATCCATATTGATATAATTGCTGGAGAATTCAAAGTGCAGATAATTTCCTTCTCACTTATGCTATAGTGCTTGCATATAGTATACACTTCATATAAAAACTGCATAGTGTATATTTGCATTCAAATTAATACATAGTTTCCACTATAAATATAGTGGAAATATATATATATTTATAAAAATATAAATTATATATATATTATATTTATATATAATTTAATATATTATATTTATATATTATATATAAATATATATAATATACACATAAATATAGTGGAAAGGGTGAAAAAAGAAAAATGGAATTGAAGACACAAGCAAAAACCTCTCAGTGGAGACCTTCCAAATGTTTTGAAAGTGTTTATGGATAGAAAAAAGAACATTGGCAAGTATTCTTATCTTATCAAAACCAAAACAAAAACCATGTGCATAGACAGGCTCATGCATACACACACTCTCACAAGCCAGCTGCTATATATAGTGTGATTGTTTGCCTGATTGTTCTGAGGTTTTGGTGTGGTTTGGGGGATTTTAAACAGAAAAAAGTTTGGGGATTGACTCTTGCCTGCTTCCTAAACTGGTTGTATTCTTATCTTCCATCAAGTAAGATTGGAGAGAACTCAAAGCAGATGGTGTGAAGTAACCAGAGTGAGAGATGAAGCAAATACTTCAGAAAGAATTGCAAAAAAGCTATTCTATCTGCATCATGCACTTCTCAGCCCACATCCGCACTATAATTAGGTATCACATGGGATCAATGGCTAGTAATGCCTTCACACAAAAAGCTGCGAATGATTTAGTTCAAAATTTATAAAATGTACAGATGGACATCTTTACTTTTTTGGCACATTAAGGAGTCTTTATTTGAAAAATGGTTTGATATATATTTTAAAAAGCTTTTAAATATATACACATATAATAGCATGAAATCATAAATATCTAGTTATGTGCCTTAAAGTGTATCTATTTTTCACTGCTGTGTACATGTGCTCTGCTTTTTATAAAAGCAAGTTCATGCAGCATATATCTCTTAAGATCATTCTTGACGGCAATATTGGGGAGTGAAAGCAGCCTTTCCCCATGAAAGTCCTCAGAAGATGCTTTTTAAGGAACACTCCTATTTTTGTAAATGAAAACTATATTTCTCTGGGTGACTAATTGTACTATTGACCAAATGAAGAAAACCACAGACTCCACAAACCCTGCTAGGAATGAGTGGCTAATGACACTATGTCCCTTTATGAGCCAGGAGAAATTATATGCTCTATCCAGACCTCTCCAACAAGGATTATTTTACTGATTTCATGAAGCTGAGTGAATTGTATAGCACAAATAAATACATACAGCTTCCAAAACTGCAGATTTTAGATCAGGTCTCCAATATGTGCTCAGTTGAAGGATGCATTGGCACTTTACCAACAGTCCAGAGGTCACATATAATTTACATCAAGTAGATCAGATTTCTTCCCCTCTCATTTGTTTAAAGGTAGGATGAAATGCACAGATTTGTTTGTTCAAGCAGATGTTGGTGGTTAGACAAATATATGCAAGGAAGTCCTTGGGTGATTGATAAAGGGCTATTCTTCCAGGTCAAAATAATGTAACCTTGAAATACAGAATTTTGCCTTTCCTTAGTTACAGTTAGCTGAACAGTGACAAGGTACTGCTTTCATTTAATTTTTTCTTTATTATTGAAAACACTGCTGTATTTATGAGAAAAAAAGACCAAAACCCAACCCTGAACAAAACCAAAAGACACACAAAAAACCCAACCAACCAAAAAAAAACAAAACAAAACAAACAAACAAAACCTACCAAATCTAGAAATTCTGAACTAGGAACAAATAAAAAAATCACTTGTACATTAATCATAGAATCATAGAATGGTTTGGGGTGGAAGTGACCTTAAAGATCACCTAGTTCCTAAATCAAGCACTACAGTTCTCTAATGGTCACCTTTACTAGACTCTTATACTCTTGTCCACCAGGGCTTTGGTGGAGAGGTGTGGAGAGTGTGATTGACGAATGGCTATCAGAGCGAGGCCATGAAAAGAGAACAGCAAGCAAGACAGGCCGGAGCCAGCTTACTGAGGAATAATGTAACAGTTTGCAACAGTTGGTGTAAAGGCCTATCAAAATCAAGGACGACTTCTCCTTGAGCCTTGGGGGAAGTACCAAGGAACCCTTTTTGGGAAGAAAAAGGCAGTAGCAAGAACAGCGTGTAAACCAAAAAAGGAAATGTAAAAGTAGGTGTAGCTGACTTTTCCTAACTTACGAATAATGAGCTTGCTTTTGCACTATGTATGAGCCTCATTAAGTTGATTATAAAATGTGGTGCATGTAACAAATAGCGTTTTGCTGATCATTTGCATCGAGTGCTGCATTTCTCCCGCTGATTCACGACAGAGAGGCATGATTTTGAAGAATTTCAATCCATCTGGCAGTAACAAGCATATCAAGACTGTAAACTGTCACCAGTATGAATTAAAGAAAAACATAAGAACAGCAAAACCAAGAAACAGTTCATTGACAGTATAAACATAGTCCTTTAAAGGATGAAGTGGATTTTTTTTATATGAGGCTTTAATGTATATAAACTGTTTGGAAATTAAAATACTAACAAACTGACAATTCATTATTAAAACAGATCTGGAGAGAAGTGATATGTAGATAGTTGTTCTTTTAAAAGCTATGAGCTTGATCATGCCTAACTCCTAAATTAAACAAGACAGTTGAAAAGACATTATTTTATATTCATAGATTAAACACTCAAAATGTAAGAAAGGTAGATTGGATTCCTTGTATAAAGCTAAATGGTTGAATCCTTGCTTTAAGTAAACTGCTAAACACAACCATAATTATTAAACAGGAATCATCTGAACCTGGATTAATTCTAGAACAGCTATTGCTGTAGACCCATGATCAAGAGTCTGCTCTTGAGTGAGCAAAGATACTTGCTGCGGGAATTTTCAGTGATGAAATTCTTTCTTCTATGCTACTAAGCTGAATCGTTTGCAGATCTGCCCAGAAAATACTTCAGAAAGTGTCAAATGACAGTTTTGGTAAGAACCTATTACTGGTAACTAAGATTTAATAGAGATTGAGTGTGAGATGAGGAGTTGGTATAAACCATAAGAGCATGTATCTTTACAGTGATTGAAACAGCTTTTGAGTACTGTAGTGCAATATATCCAGCCATGTTGAAGGAGATAAGGAATGCTTCTTAGTAGCAGACAGCAGTTTTTTGAAGTAATTGCATGCCCAGAACAGCTTCTACCCAAAACCACAGGAGCACTATGCTTGGGTTTTTTTTTGAATTTTATAATTTACCAAAGTGGTGTCCAATAGTAGACCACAATTCACTACATGAGAATGCCAACAGCTTGCAAAGCTCAGCAGCGGGAGACGCTCACAGACTCTGCTACGCTATCTTAAAAGCAGCAGAGGCAGCACTTTAAAATAAATCTTAGTTTAAAGAAAAGAAATGAACCTACTCTACTGCCTGGTAAACACTGTACTATGTAAAAGTGTGCTCAAAATTCCTGTAGCTGGAGATCTTATTAAGATTTTCTTTCCTTAAATCTCAGTTATCTTCCTTCTTGTCTATATTTTTAATGAGGAGATGAAAAGCCCAGTGTGGTGAAGTTCATTGTAAATTTTTTAAATGTAAATGACAGGGAGAAGAGGATAATGGCAGCCTTTGCTTGGGCAATTTGATATAAATGTGGGTGGGTAGATTGTATCTAAAACTCACAAAATACATATCTGCACGTATTTTATCTTCAGGAGAAAGGGAAAACCCAGAATAATTGAAAACAAAATGTAGCTGAGAATTGTTTTCCTGCTGTAGAATTGAAGCTTTTTCAGTTTTGGCTATCACAGAACCAACTGGGAGTAAACTACCCCCAAGAAGATAGACTTGACCAGTCTGGCTATGGATTTCAGTGTAACTTTCAAACAAATAACAGTACTAAGTTGCAAGCTACTACACGTCTGGCATCCAGAATAAAGAAAGATGAGTATTCCAAAGTCACTACAAATGCAGTGTAGGTAGGATAATATGTGGTTAAATTACGTGAGAGAGTATTAACCAAAATACCTTCTGAGGTAGGACAAAATTAATTCTAACCTCCTCCTTATACACTTACAACATCCAGGGTTCTTTCCATTCTATCTTTGCAGAAATCTATAAAATTTAATGTCTTAGTGTTCTGCATATTAAACAATGAGCCTTAAAATTCAGGGCAGAGTTTAATGCACTGACGATCTATGCATAAAACAATGTCAGCTTTGGATCAAATGATATTAGCCCCAATTCTCTGTGTAGTTGCTCCCTGTTAAAATCAGATCTGTTTTAAGAGCAGATCAAAGCAATCCAACTACATTTAGTATTTCTCTTGGGAAGGAAGAACAATTTTTATGGTCAGATAACTAGGAATGGAATCAGGAATGTGAATTCTACTCTAAAACCTGCCCATGAACACACAGGGTGCTAACCCCAAACTGGAAAAATTAATGAAAAAAAATATTCTCTGCATCACAGAGTCCCTTTAAATGATTATTTGTTTTATTGTGTGTTATATAGCTCATAAGACCATGTATGCATGTTCACATCATGGAAGATAGGTTGCTTTCATCAGTCCTGGGATTACTGCTGTATACCTGAAAGAGAATTTATTTTCTCAGCCCTGTTGTCTTAAACATTTCTTCCTCAAAGGCCTTTCCAGTTCCTATCTGAAGAACCACGTGAACAGAACCCCTGGAACCCAGATTCTCTGTTGCTGTGCAGTGTTATAACTCTACAGGGAGCCTTCCCCTTGAATTCAGAGACAAGATTTCCCTCATGGAGACCACTGAAATGTACTCCTAATAGAAAATTATGTTGCATGTTATAGTGCATTTTAGCATTTTGCTATGATTGTAATCCAGACTGCTAACATAATTTATAGGTTTAGATGCTTCAGTATAGCAAACTGGTGTTACGCGGTACATTTGTCACTGCACTTATTTCTGTGTGGTTTATTTTCTTCTCATGTGTTTCCTGTATTGTATCAATTACTTGAAGAATCATTACTTGAAGTATCTTTGAAGAGAGAGTGTATATGAAAGTTTGTACTAAAAAATGTGAATTTATACAAGATATCTGTGGCCATTTTTGACTGTAAAGTTGAAGATTAGATGAAAAAATCTTATTTTTTCAGTTTTGAAACTGTCATTGCCTCTAAACATTCTGCTCACTTATCTTTCAGTTGTTTACGTATCTCTGTCTAATGTTGGCAAAGAAAACACTTTCTTAAGGTAAACCTGTCTGAGAGTTACAAATAGAACAGCTCTAAGCAGCTCCAATATAAAGTTTCATTTGCTGTGATTTCAAACCAAGAAAGAATGTGGTGAAAGTAACAATGATAATACATTAGTATTTTTAGTATTAGCATTAGTAACAATAACAATAATGATAATAAGCATAATAGTCAAAAGTATTTACTTGCATTTCAGTGGAATATATGTGTTCCAATAAGAACTCCTGATGTACTGAATTAGTCTGTACTTAAAAACAACATGACAATATCTGAACACAATCATAGAATCATAGTATCATAGAACAGTTAGGGTTGGAAAGAACCTTAAAATCATCTAGTTCCAACACCCCTGCCATGGGCAGGGACACCTCCCGCTAAACCGTGCCACCCAAGGCTCTGTCCAACCTGACCTTGAACACTGCCAGTGATGGAGCATTCACAACTTCCCTGGGCAACCCATTCCAGGACCTCACTACCCTTACAGTAAAGAATTTCTTCCTCATATCCAATCTAAACTTCCCTGTTGAAGTTTGAACCCGTTACCCCTTGTCCTCTCA
>JARCZZ010024941.1:0-17066 GCA_030323915.1 Brotogeris chrysoptera | reverse complement strand
GTTATACCTTAGTTACTAAACTGTTCTTATCTCAACCTGTGCGAGTTGCATTCTTTCGATTCTCCTTCCCATCCCCCTGGGACTGGGGGAAGAAAGAGAGAGGAGTGAGTGAGTGAGAAAACTTTATGCTTGACTGGACTTAAACCACGACAAGTCACCAGAAGTCACATAGCAACCTCTATACAGTCTTAGGCACAGTTATGGTAAGAAGAATGTGCAAGAGGTGTTACTACTGTACAACTTTTAAACTCAATAGTCTGATTTTTAATGCTTTATACTCAAATATGACAGCAATTATTATTTTAAAATTACCAATACATGTTAAAAATAAGCCTAAATTTTATTATTAATTGCCTTCATAATTTAATATTCTTCATAACATCACTCAATGGATTGTCAGATTATCTGAATACTGAAAGTTTTATAGCCCAGTATGAGAGAGGACCATGAAGTGGAAGTGTCTGCACCCAAACACACAATGAATAGATACTAGATAACAACACTACCTATGCTCTTAATTATACACTCATATGTACATCAAATATTAAAAATAATTAAGCAAGCAGGTCTTTAGTAGAAAAAATAACAGAAACAAGCCATATGCATAAGAACCATATTACTGTGCAGATAGGATGGTTTTGTTGATATTTTAGACTAACAAAAGGGGAAAAAAAAGCACAGTCTAACTGATAATCAGAGGGTAAAGCCCAGGTTGACTTATACAAGTTCACAGTAGGTTAGAGGTCTTTTCTGGGAGTTGTGGGCCATGTCTAGCAAGCAAGAGACAGACTAGTGCTACCAAGAATAGGTCAGGGACTCAATACTTGCAAAAATCTGTATGCAGAAAGATCACAGCTTCCCTTTTTCTTTGACAGAGGAAGGGCCCCAGCTTTCATGCTTTTCTGGCAAGTAGAGGGAACATGGCCAACTTCCTTTGCATTCGCTGGCCAAGAGCTGAGACAGTCTCTGTCTCAATTCAAAACCCTTATTGGGATGCATATTGTTGCTAGCAGAATAGAGCTTTACTGTAAGCAAGATGGGTAAGGCAGGAAAACCAGGAGACAGAGGCCATCAGGGTTTTAAATCATGCATTAATTTCACTGAGTTAAATGCATCTGAAATGTTTGGGGGAGTTTTGATAAGTTCAAATTCCAGCAAGATCAGCTAATGAAAGATTTGTTGGGTTGCTGGGGTTTTTTGTTGTCTGGGTCTTTCTGCCCCAAATAGTTCCCTCAGAGCTCAAGGAAACAGAAAAGCTAATAAAAGACTGAAAATAGTATTACAAAGCAAAAAAAAAATAATCAGAGCACCATGTCAAGTCAGAGTAAGGCACATGAGTTTAGAGCAGAGTGACTCATGTACAGATTAGGTACTTTATTGACTATCATAGCTCCAATGGGTTTATACCAAGCAATTTTTCCTTGCTTTAAATCTGCACACACACTTTCCTCAAATATTTTTACAGCTCTCCCACCAACTCATAAGTCAACTCCATGCAGATTTCTATAAAGCACATAGTTGAGATGAAGTTCAGGGTTGCACAGAAGCTTTTATACATGGTAATAATGGGCTGTACCGTTACAACAGTGGTACATTATCTTTTGACCTCAGAAGTTTTAGCCTCAGTAACAGCTTTTTGTACCTAGCCAAAAGGACAACTGACTGTTACAGATAAATAGTTCTGTTATCAACTTGCATAATAGAATAAAGTGTTGATGGAACAAAATGAGGGGATGACACAAACACAGAGGCAAGGTTTTGGCAAAATAGAATGACATTTGCAAATTTTAAGAGAACACACAAACTTGCCTCTTCTAGAGGGGTGTCATGAAGACCTTCTGAAAACCCTTTACACGTCTCTACCGTTCCTATTCCTATCGAGTAACAAAACTCCAAACAGATGTTATGAACTGAACCTTGAAAGACAACTCAAGCTGGCATGGTAGTCTAATGTTACACAGACATTTGAAAGATGCTACTGCATATTTTAACACTGACTTGTTTTATAGTCTGCTGTCTAGGGAACTGTTTATTTCTACAAACCACTACTGAACCTGGCTGGCAAATCAAGAATCACAGCTCAAATAGTATGGAGAATTAAATTCTAAGCAGACTTCGCAGTACTGCTAACCCTTAGAGTCATGTACTCAGAAATGGCAGCGGTTTTGTGGAAGCCCCTAGTCATACCACTAAAATATTACTCATAATCTCAGCTTTAAAAAGAGACCATTTAGTTACAAAAAACACAAGGCAAATGGGAACAATAAAGGTTTAAGAATTTTAAGACCAAAAGATTCTACAATTACTAATTTTGAGCCAAACTAACCTTAGAAGGGGTAGGATAATGAGGATTTGGAACCTGATGCACTGAACAGTTGGTGCTGACTATGCAGTTTTCAAAATAAAAGCAGTTTGTTGGCATGCTCTTAGTGCTCTGAGGGACTAGGAAACTTATGAAAATAGATTTCAATTGTAGATATTATCTATCAGCCTCACAAATTACACCTTTTTTTTTTCTCCCAAAGATTTCCAAGATGAGAAGATATTAAAATTTTGGGTAAGTAGAAAGGACCAGTTATGTCCCAGAATGTTGCTGATTTTCAAGAAATTCCTATACCTTTATACAAATGAATCTACAAAACTTTAATGAAGACTTCATATTTTCCCTGATCTCCTCAAGTCATTAAATCACTTTTATCACACACAAAAAAAGTTTTAAGACAGAGTTCCAGAATTTGTTGCACAAATATAATCACAATAAAAAAAAAAAGAAAACAAAACATTCTTCCAAAAAATGTTCATAATTGAAGGACACAGAAATTCAGTTAAAAATAAAGCATTCGCCATAACTCAGAAGTTGTTGGAATAAGAAAAAATTTCATCTGACCACTAAAATTTAATAATTTAAGAGACTTATAAACCTGCTTACTCATGGCCTTAAACTAATATTTTAAAGGACTATTCTTTCCTTACAGCAAATCCAAAATGTTTCCATAACTATGTATACACAGATTTAATCTGTGCAACTAGACTGGTAGTTGAAGATATATGCTTAACACAAACAAGAATGAACAGGGTTAACATTATACTGTTTATAGCAAAATTGCCCGCTAAAGCTCAATGTTAAATGAAGTCAACATTTTAATACCAGTATATATAAATATATACTACACACATTTAACTCTCATTTCAGGAAAGCTGGATGAGAATGAAAACAACTGAATATAATAATTATATAATAACATATATATATATAAATATATATATATAATAATTCCCCAAAAAGTTCAAAACCTAGACCTCCGTCTACAGTTGTTTTCTGCTTAAGTACCAGAACAACTTCTCCTTCAAATTCACACATCTAACTAAATAAACGAACAAATAGTTTCATACTACAAGATAGATCAACCATGTAGTAGAACCTAGCAATGCAGTCCCTGAAAGTTGTTTTAATAGAGGCCCAAAAGGTAACTGGATAGCAAAAGCTGTATTTTTTTGACACATCATATTTCTGCCAACATGGAGTAAGTAACGCAATAAAACCAACAGCATCCAATGTTACGTGGATTTGGGCTAAGCAAGAAAAATCTATCCAGAAATACACTGACAGATGCACTACAGATCCAAGGTTTACTGTTCCTTAGAGGAGAAGAATTGTACAAACTCAACATCGTGATTTTTCCAGTTAGGAAACTTCTCAACCTTTCAAACACGATGTAACAGTATACGTGCAGCTCACATTTTAAATCTTTGCTTAATTATTTGCATGATAACATCTTTAGGTTAACTAATCCATAATTTTAGCCATAACAGAGGCATACTACATAAAACATATATCCAAAACATAGGAAGGGTATATAGGTTTCTGTGACATGGCATACTCAGAAGAGCCCATATTTTCAAAGATACAGAAGGCAAAGAACTGCTCTTAGATACGAATCAGAAGTACAGACAGAGCGATTTTAATGCTAAGGAAAGAAAAAGCTGTGCCATTTTCCCTTCTCAGCAAATTGCAGGAACTCTCCTTTTCCAGAAACACTGCAGAATTCATGTAATACTGAGAAGAAAGCACAACTAAGCAGTCCTGCTAAGTACCAGCTCACCAACAGGTCTTGTGGGGAGAAAGGAAACAGTGGTGTTAAGCAATATGAGTAGACTTTGGTCTGTGCAAACACAGTCAAGCTTTTTTGACCCTATCCACTGATACATATCTTTTGCAGGTGTCCAGCCTGCAGCAACACAAGAGTATTCTCACTGAGACAAGTACCTCTGACAGAAACACACCCTGAAAATAGAGATAATCCTTGCTTCCATGCACACAAAGTCACGCTGCAGGGAACTGAAAGTATGCAACCATTTTCTCTTATGGAAAGTCATCTGCAACCCCACATACCACAGTATCAGGTGACAACTGGCAATATGCCAATACCATACCACGGCTATGTTAAACCAAAAGCACCAAAGACATAGAAGAACTAAATGGTATCCTCCCCAGGCATTAACCACTCTCTCTTACAACCTAAGTCTGGGTAACAGCACACGATACACAGCACTACAGAGAAGGAGGATAAACAGGAAATCATCCTGAGCAAGAGCAAAATTTGGAACTGGATGGATTACTGGTGGGCAGGAAGTACTGAGCAGTAATTATCACCCTCCAACACTGCCCTCCAAACAGCCTTATCTTTCAAGAAGAAAAGATCATTTTGAAAACAAACAAAACAAAATCAAAACCACAGAAGTGGACAATTTAGTGTACCTATTACATATTGGCAGGTATATCAAGACTATTCAAAGGAACAGTGTATTTAACTTGGCTACATTTGCTTATAATTTGTTATAACTTATTGGAATTGCTATACAGTGGCAGATGATGGAGTAGTGACAGCTACTTTCTAAATCTGTCTTACAAAAATGAAATAAAGAATAAAGCCCTATAATTGGACCTACATATTTAAATTACTCAGGCTAATGGTATTGGGAATGCCCCTAAATGAGATTGCCATGGAGGTTTTAGTTAATGACACATAGGAAACCATGTGTTTTTATTAGTTTCTTCATATTACATTTCCATGCCTACTGACTGAACACCACCACTGAAGTGGAATTCCTTGCTTACACTTTGCTGAATTAAAAGCACAGAATATGAGCAGATGTATATTCAAATCAATAACAACAGCAACATTTTGGTTATTGAGAGTAAAATATTTCCAGTATAAGCAGCTGTCCAACTGCTTGATTTTATTGGTTTTGGTTTTTTTGTCTGTCACACAAATTCACGGTTAAGAAAAGAAAATGCAAACAAAGAAGGTGCCATCACAACAAAGCAAAGGTAATTATGCAAAGTTTCCTCTTTTTTGTATGCCCACTTTGTTCTTTGGGGGAAAATACCTGCAAATGAGGTTATTTTCCTACAGCTTTCAGTGGAAACAGTGCATATGATCACAGAATACCCAATATTTTTTGAAGTTACCAAAAGTGACTTTTTCTAGTAAAAGTTAGATAAATACTATCCAATTCTGACAAATCTCTGCCCACCAATGTAACAATCTGGTTATAAATGCAATTTGACTCACTTCTCTGAACTGAATAATAACTGATTGGAATACATCTTTGAAAAATGTCAGAGTATGAAACTAACTAAAATTAGAATAGAAGCCAAGTAGTGTCTTCAGAAGGCAATTCAGCTTCCATATTAAAACACTGGGTTTTCTTTTCCCCTTGCAATTTGGTACATAGTTGTAACAAAAAACAATCATAGCAACCCTAAAGGAGTTAAAAAGAATTTATTCTCATGAAGAAAGTTCCTCAAGAGGAAATCCACAGGTTGTTCTTTAATGTGAACTGTTGGTAGTGCACAAAGCTGTAGCTACTCTGCTCATGACCCCTTTTTATCTTGCTGAATTCCAAAGGGAAACTTAGTTGGGCTTCCCCAAACACAGCTGAAAGGTATTGGCACTGCCACAGAAAGAAATTTACCTAATCCAAGCAAGAGTTTTGTGCTTGGAGTAACGGGATGCGTTATGAAAATGTTCAAAAGAAGATTCTGTATAACAAAACCCTCAAATACCAGAGATCACTGCAGCAGCATTCTTACTGTATGCTGTAGCACTGAGAGAAAAAAAACTGTGGGAGGAGAGATCTCACGCCACAGCATTGTCTGAAACAGCAGACAGCAAGGTCCTACTACACAAGGCAAGGTCAATGCAACTGGAGAGTCATCTGTTTAAGAAAACACACTATTATTAGATGCAAGTTATGCAGCACTTGTGCATACTAATAGAATAAAACCATTACCCCCAAAATAAATGTTTTCAAATGACAGCTTTGATTTTGCACTCAATGTTTCAACTTCTTTGTGTCTCACGTAAAACATTCAAAACAGTAACATAAAGAATATTGAAAATACCCAAGTATTTATTTTTTAATTACTTATGAAATGTTACAGCAATTGAAAAACACAGGTTGTTTTGGTTTGGTTTGGTTTGTTTTTTTAAGGAGGTAGCTCCATTGAAAATGTTGAAACTAAGTATTCAACATTACTTGTTGATAACAATGTAACTAAAAGTATCTCAGGGGTGACAGACTCTTTATTACGATATTTCTCGGGCTACTTTGAGTAAAATATTTTCAGTAAAATATCTGAGTAAAAAAGTGTATTTTACAGAATATGCATCCCTGTACAAGACTCAAGCCTGCACTGTCTCCATACTCGAAACTTATGCTGGAGCACATACAAGTTTCAGATGTAAAGAATGCAGAAGGCAGCTTCATGGGGCATGTCACATATTTCTCAAGGTGCGTGTCTCTGCCACTTTAAATCATTCACTGAAAGAACTGGTATTACCTGCGGCATTATCACTGACACTCAATAAATTGGAGAAATGTAGCATGCTTTGGGAGAAGGTGGAGAGTGGGGCTCATTCCTTCTGGCTCTTGTAGTTCACCAGTTTCCAGGAACTGATGGCATATCTAGCTTTTGTTTGAAATGTTGGATAATTTATGAATGTCTGGGCAGTTAAGAAAAGAGCATTGTGGATGGCCTAATTTAAAATCAGTGACATTTAATTAAGTCTTGCGCAGAGATGTCAGCATGACAGAATATGTGAAACCACCAAGGACAAGACTTTGATCCTGCAGTGACATATTTACAAATTAACTGCATTGTTTCAAATAAGATCAAAATTCTGTGCCTAAAAAACAGAAACAAAAGAATAGAGAGCTCTCCATAAAGAAATGCAAACAAAAACTGTTACCGCTTTATCCTCAGCTCTTAAACACAAGTCTGATTTCAGTAGATGGACATTTTGCTAAAAAAAAAAATAAAAAATAAAAAATCAGAGAGTGAAATATGACCAATATCTGGCAGCACCATGACTGTGGAAACCCCACCCACAAGCAGATATATATTTAGGTTTGCCAAGACAAATAAAGCAGTATGCAGAGTAAGCTGGACTGCTTGCACATAATATGTGCTCAGTCATGTAGGCCCTCAAGTACACGTGCAACAACTCTCTTCTAAATGAGATTAAGAATGCTCAAGAAGGGACAGAATCAACCTAAGGAAAAACAAGGATTTCACATTAGTGTGCTAACAGCTTAAAACAGAGCCATGATGAAAAGTATTATTTACAAATTAATCAGACTGCATACTAAAGGTACAGCCAGCCAGCCGCTAACCTGCGGTCTGCATAATCAAGTGACAGCCATTACTGAAATGAAACCATCAATGGCTGCATTGTGCACAGGCATGTGTGTAAGTCAGTCCACTCTGGAGCTGTGTGATTTGTTCCAATGTTACTAGTACTTTCGGAAAGCATATAAAACAAAACAAAACAACAAAAAAAGTGAATTATTGCTAATAACACTATCATTGTCATTTATAACGTTTCAAGCTCAGTCACAAGCCAATGTCCATTTTGGGGTAGGTGATGTACAAAAAAGAAACAAAATGACAACCCTGTTCCAAAGTGCAGTCTCCAATCTTTTAAAAGAAAATCTTAAAAAAACACTTCTGCAAGTACGCAGCTAGAGTAAGATGATGGCTAAAACCCCTTCAGTTTTAATGTTTAATGAAAAATCCCTATGTAATTATGGACTCCTAATGAAATAATGGATTAATTGCTTTTTGCCTTCTTTGTAACTCAAGTCTTCCTTGAACTAATTTTTGTTTCAGTTCCAAGAACTATTGCTAAATTACAGCTGCTGTTCTCCAAAAAAGAAGAGCTGTTAACTTGAGCTAAATGTTTCCAGCCATTATAAATCTACCACAGCCCTTCGTGAACAGCTACAACTGTCACTCTTCAGTATGTGCCTTGCTGCCATACTGGATTGTGGTGCAGGTTTTAGTCGCTAGATCTTAACTTTCACATTTCACTTAAATAAAACAGCCCTTTGATACAAGAAATACTCTCTTCTATGGGTATTTACAAATAGTGCTCAAGCTGGTTTAAAACAATCTGTTGGATAGCCTAGAGAATTTCTTTTTCTTATTTTGTAAATCTCCCAAACGTCAAATTACCTTATCAACTCTTCCATGAACTTTTTCTATGGTTTCCAACAAATACTGTTTCAGACTTTTTATTCTGCAGGAGGGCATTCATGTTTCTTGAACTTATTACTTGAGGTTGTTTTTTTTTTTTTTCCTTCTTAAACTGTTGCAACTCCAGCTTAAACACCACACTTTAAATGGGTAAGATGCATCCATTAAATTTACATGAATTGAGGGGGCAGGAATTGCACTGCCTGGTCTGTAGTCACAAACTGTTTATAACAAACTTCCTACCGTATATGAAAATGGGAATGAACTCATTACAGTATCCTAGATAAATACCTCAATATGGCAGAACATGAATGAATTCTATTGAGATGACTAAGGAAGAAAGATTTTAATAACCCTTTGCAAATTTATGCACAGACTGGACATGCTCTTTTATGACTTGGGCATTTCTCTTCAAAGCACTTCCTAAACCACAAAATGTTGCGTCTGTTTCTGGTTTCACCTCATTTGCTTCATTGCTCCCAGATCTGTTTAGGTGTTTTTGTTTGCCACTGTCTTTCCACAGGATGAGAAACCACAGATCAAAGACTATTATCTGTAGTTGGAAAGGCATGATTTCTTAAACTACATAATGGTCACTGCTTTGCAGTAATTGCTAAATGGCTTTTGTGTAATTGACAGGTTCTCTGATCCCCTTTCAAACATTCAAATATATACACCACACAGGATTGAAACATGTAGCAAACTTTTGTCATGTAAATACAACAGCAAACCCAACCCTGCTCCTCACCCAAGAGCCTTATTATGAAACACAAAACATTTCCTTGAAGTTCAGCTGATCCTTTATGCATTTCTCTATCACTCCACCCAGCTGTTACACTTCCTTTATCAGAAGCCTAGTTCACAGCCACCTGTGTAGGCTCTTCTCCATATCACCTGTGCTGGTGGCATCCTAAGAGTGGGCAGCAGAACAGATAAGCATCACACCCAGCCACTTTGGACCTGATCCTATGAATACTTCAGTGAAACTACTTCTCTAAGTGTTTGCAGAATTGGAGTCTTTGTAACTCAACCGTACTTCACCGAGCAGGCCAAAGAGAAGTCTGGAGCTGGAAGGAATGCATTTGCCCCTCGTGCCTGGGCACCAGGGCCTGCAGCACCCACAGAGTGCTTGGAGACCATGACAGAGGCTCCCCAAGGCCCTCACCACGTGGGGGGAAGCACAGATATAACCCCGACCGGTCACAACCAGAGGCTTCTCCCACAACCAAAAAACCCACAAACCAAGCAACTGTTTGTACAATCACAACTGGTAGAAGAAAGAGAACAGGGAAAGCGAGGGATGAATTTGTAACAATATATAACATGTGGTATAAGGGAACCCACCCCAACTTGTTATTGCATTTGGGATCTTCTTGAACCCTCCCTGAAGAAGAGGGTGAGCCCTGACTCCGAAGGTCAGGCGGAGAGGGTGCGGGCAGTGGGGGCCACCAGGGTTCTGCCACCGGCAGCCCGGGGCCGCAGAATATGGCCGAAAGCGGAGCCCCCGCCCGCCCGGGGTACGGCCGCAGCTCGCAGACCCCCGGGGCCCCTGAGAGAAGCGCCTGCCTCCTTCGGGAGCCAGGGAAGGACCCCGTGAGAGCGGGCGGGGTAAGCAAGGGACTCACCTTTCAGCGTCCCCCCGGCATCTTCCTCCTGCTCCTCCTCCTCCTCGGCCCAGCGGGTGACTCCAGCAGCGGCGGGGACTGTCGGTGGAGCGGTCTGCGGGATGGGGCTGACCCCCCCTCACCAACGCTCCACGGCCGTCGCTGCCCTGGCCGGCGGAGCGAGCGAGCAGCCTACCCTGACGGGGCGGGGGCTGCGGGCGAGCGCGCACCGCCCCGCCGGGCCTGGCCGGAGTAGGGAGGTGCCGCGGGGGGGTACCCTGGGACCGCCCCTCCAGGGTGGTGCGAAAGGGAATCCTCCCTCAGAACATCCCGCGCGCACGAATCCGGCGGGATGCGGGAGATCCCGCCGAGGGCAGCAGCCGCGGTCCTGCCCTGAGCCACCTCCGGCATCCGCGGAGAGGAGGGCGCCGGCTCTGCAGCTCGCGCTGCCCTGGCAGCTCCTCCTCAGACCCGCCCGAGTCCCGGACACTGCGTGGTCGGCAGCGGCAGCCCAGCGCTGCTCCGCTCGCTCCGGGAAGTGTCTGAACCACTCCACCCCATACAAGTTTGACGGTAACCCCGCCAGCAGCCGTGCCCCTCGGCTACAAACCCGACTGCTTCCCCACTGTGCATGTGTGACTGCTCATAAAGGATCAGACGGCGTCCGCAGAGAGCATCCCCGAAGCGCGCCCAGGGTCTGTCCCACCACGGGTCGCCCTCCCCCCCGCTGGAGCTCTCCGAGGAAGATCTTCCTCCTACCTCCCGCAGACGGGCCGCCTCTCCCCAGATCCCCGGCCCCGCGCCTCCACGCCTCTGAGGAACGGCGCCGCCCCCCTCCGCGGGAGCCGGTCCAGCACCATCGGCGTGCGGGGCCGGGTCGCGGCTGCCTCACCGCATCGGAATGTCGGCGCGGCCCCCGCGAGCCGCTCCGCGACCCCGCCCCCCCCGGGGTGCAGCGCAGGAGGCTCCGGCTCCCCCCGCAGCGGCAGCAGTGCAGTGCAATGAAGTGCAGGAGGTGCCGGCTCGCTCCGCAGCGCCGTTGCCGCTCACGGGTTGCTGCCGTACACACAACGGCACGATTGAAGAGCGCGGAGCACGACCTCTGCCCTGTACTCCGCTGCCAGCCCCTAGAGAGGGGAGCCTGTGGTAATGTTGCCCTGCTACCTTGCAAGCCACGGAAACATGCGGGTTTGGTGAACCCGGCTGTGCATCTTTGCATGTGATCTTTTCCGTGCACAGTACAAGAAGAAAAAGTCTCATAAACTTTCAGTTTAAAGGAAACACTCTCGTCTTTAAACAGCAAAAGTTGACCATAGATAACACGAGTTTATTTAGGACGGGTTTATGTGAAGGGCACCGATTCTCATAACTAAGGTATGCGGAGATTGTGTTCCAGTACAGGGCTGTAAAACTTAACAGATCATTTACTTCATTCTCTTCCAATGTAAGGAACTCACCGTACTGTTTTCTAAGGGAAGAACAAATCCAAACCCTTGAAAGACAAATTTATTACTGTATATTCTACTCTGTTACCCCAGCAAACAGTCTGCACTCACCTCATTGCAATGATTGTCTTGTGGGGGTAATATGAGTACAGTGATATTGCTGCCCCCGAGATAGCAATCAGGAGAAAGTCTATCAACAGTTATGTCTTTTTCAAAAAGTTTATATTGGGGGCGGGGGAGGGAATTAAGAAAATAGGTCAGATGTAGTGTTATATGTGCTATATTCATTTACTTTGTATTTCCTGACTTTACATTTATTATCTGACTCATTCCGTGGCTTACAGGTTTTGATTATTAGAACAGTGAGAGAAAATACATTCACTGTAGTAAAGCACTTCGATATTTTAGCAGTGTAGAATCAAAATAATTCATTGCTTAGGAGATGTGAGACATGGCCAGTCTGAAGCAAATCAGTTAATTAACTCATAATAGTGATCATTCTATACTGAAACATAGTACATATTGGATAATGTCCAGGTCCTACAGAAAATGTAATATTCCCTTTGCCTCCAGCATGGCCTGGATTTTATTCACAGCATGTAGTACTCCCCCAAAAAGGCCATAATACGATATGTTGCTAAAAGTAAAATTTGAGTCTCCAATCTTTTAATTTTCAATTCATGTTCTGTTTCATCTCTATATTTTTTAGTACTTCTGTATAGTCATTGGATATTGACCCAAAATATATTCAGTTAATAATACTTCAGTGTACTTTACATTTTGTTAGTATCAGAGGCATTGTAACTATTTCATAACAAACCATGCAACAGGTTTTTCATTACTACAATAGTGGCAATGAATTATCTTCTAAACATACAGACAACAGGAACCTTTCCATGGAAGCTTTTTCCAGTTTCTGCTTTTCCAGTTCTTTTAAAGAGTGCAGGAAAGTTATTATCACATTATTCCAGTGGAAAATGCATATAAACGTTCCTTCACAACGTGTTCACGCTTTTTTCAGCTTGGAAAACCCCAACAATAAAAGGTATCCCCTACTGAAAAAAAAAAAACCACCACATTTTACAGGATGGAAAATTTGAAGTAATCATCCTATCCTTGACTCAACAAAACACTAAGGCATCTGTCTAACTTCAGGGCAGTGCCAATGGGCTAACTTAGCATGCCAGGAATCAATAGCATGCTCAAGCAATTTGTTAACAATCTCTTCTTGAGATTCAGCTCCTCACTCATAAATTGAAGATTTCCATGTTTCACCAGGAGATAGGAAGATTACTTAGTAATGGTGAGATTTTTCAACTCTACCATAATGGAAGATGCCAAAAAAATTATAACAATGTTAAAGTCAGATAAAATGGTGACAGGTGCTTGCTACAAAATAATCAGATGTCCATTTCCCCTGGGATGACATTCACTTCTCTGAATACCATAGGAAAGAAGACATGACCAGGATTACAAAGCTGCAGGATTGTTTATGCATCTGCACTCTTTCCAAAATGTATTCATGCAATTCATAGTTCAGAAATTGCATCCCCAAAAAAGCATTTCAGACTGAGGAAAATTTAAATATGACAGAATGATGTGCCTAGGTATATCTAACAAAGGAAGTTGCTGCTTAATATTTTATATGTGATTTCCTTCTTTACAAACTGGTCAAAAGCTATACACAGATTGTGAGAAAGAAGAAATTGCATCCAAATTACACGTTGGAGACAAGTTTTCTTCTTTCCATTCCAATGGAAGTGCATGATCCTCTGAGATGCTGCAAGCATATTTACTTGGGAAGAACCTCATCTTGTTGACACATTGGAAATCTGCCTGTTAGGTTACTTACCTGGGTGATCTGTTTGCCTCTGTTACAGGGATTCATCAATTTTGGACCTCTCTTCCTGGCTGTGCACACAACAGAAGTAATTCCTTAGAATTCTACTTTCTAGGATTCTACATATAGTATTTATAGGTAGAGAAAAATAATAGGACTTTCAGAAAATACTGATATGTCTTTCAGCTCTGATGAACCAGCAGTCTTCTACTGACTGTGTATTTTGGAGTTTGGGTTACAAAATTGACTTAGAAATGAACTTCAAAGTGATGCATAAATATTAAATTCCACACATTCTTGTGAGATGGTAAGTATTATTCACATTATACGGATGGGGAAACTAAAGCAATGTGAGTTTACTTGGGCAGTTTTCCCAACATCAAGAGGAATACCTGGTCTTTTTTCTACACTCAGCCTGAACTCGTCACTCGCTTAAACCCTGCAGTATAACGTATGAAGGAATGTTTTGTCTTTAATAGTGTATCCCGTAGCAGTATTTTCAAACAATTTAACAAATTACATAAAACACTGAAAATATGCTTTTAATTTTAAAAAATTGCCAAAAGCTTTTTCGTTGGGCTTTCCTCCAAAATTCACCCTTCAGCTAGGACTAAAGAAAAGCATACATGCTTGTGTACATGCAAACAAAAATTCTGGAAGAAAATTAGAAACACATGAAAATAAGGATTGAGAGTGTTTTCTTAACTGCAGTCTGGTTTCAGTACAGCAAAAGTTTTATTTATTTCCTAACGGATGGCAATTTTTCTTGTGAAGGAACACATAGGCCTCATCCGCAATTCCTCCCTTCCGTTAGACCAATTATCATTCTACAAAAGTACAGCCCATGGATGGAGGGTAGCAAGTACTCTGTCAAGGCAGCTCAGCTCTCTCTATAAAGCACAAATCTGTTTCAATCATAATGTTTTCTTCCATGTGAGAAGAGTTCTACGGAAAGAAAGTTTCAGTTATGACAACTATTAATCTAGTAAAAGCCTGATTTTTAGACTACTGTGATTATTATTGTTAGATAATCAAAATTTCTATACAAATTTCTGTACAATTTCTATCCTCATTCAAAATAATAAACATACAGAAGACAAACTACCTGTATTTCAGAAATTGTTTGTAAATTATTAACTCCGGACTGGAGGTTTCTTATCAAGCCTGCTATTCTATGAATGTTCCAGGGACTTTGTAATTATTTTACTGATTTAATGTTACTTCATACTTCACATAATGCAAAGTTTGATTTTCCCATTTGACTATTATAAACACTAGCAGTCATGGAGGCAATTCTGAAAGCCTTAGGAACATGCCCAAAGGCTTTCTGACATTTCAATTAGGAAGAAAAAATTAAAACTAGACAAAATAAATATTAAAAGGTTTGGTTGATTTTTGTTGGATTTTGTTTTTTTGGTTGGTTTTGGTTTTGGTTGGTTGGTTTTGGTTTTTTGGGGTTTTTTTGAGTAAATTCAAAACCCCTTATACATTATTTTCAAATATAAGGTAAAACATTTCTGATAAGGGGAATTAATTATAAATATGGATTCTTTGCATTATCAGGTTTTTGGCCATACAAGTTTTAGTCTGTCAAGTTTTATATTTCAGTGGAGTAACTCCTCATACAGATCAAATTAAAGGAAGCCTTTAATGCCTCAACTGTATTTCATTTCATAGAATCATAGAATGGTTTGGGTTGGAAAGGACCTTAAAGCCCATCCAGTTCCAACCCCTGGCCACAGGCAGGGACACCTTCCAGTAGATCAGATTGCTCCAAGCCCTGCCACAACTTCTCTGGGCAACCTGCTCCAGTGCCTCACCACCCTTACAGTAAAGAATGTCTTCCCTTGTAAAAAATCCCTCTCCAGGTTTCCTGGAGGCTGCTATAAGGTCTCTCTGAAGCATTCTCTTCTCCAGGCTGAACAGCCTCACCTCTCACAGCCTGTCTCCATAGGAGAGGTGCTCCAGTCTCATCTTCATGGCTTCCTCTGGACTTGCTCCAACAGGTCCACACCTTTCTTATGTTGTGGTCCCCAGAGCTGAACACAGTACTGCAGGGTGGGGGGGTGTCTCATGAGAACACAGCAGGGGGGCAGAATCACTTCCTTCAACCTGCTGGACACACTCCTTTTTAATGTAGTCCAGTATACACTGGCTTTCTGGGCTGCAAGCACACACTGCCAAGTAAGGTTGAGCTTCTCATTGACCAACAACTCCAACTCCTTCTCCTCCCAGTCCAGTCTCCCTGAGCCTGTATTTGTGCTTGGGATTGCTCCAACCCAAGTTCAAGACCTTGCATCTGGCCTTGTTGGACTTCACGAGCTTTGTGCAGACCCAGCTCTCAAGCATACCAAGATCTCTCTGTTTGGCATCCCTTCCCTCCAGCATGTCTATCACACAACACAGCTTGGTGTCATCAGCCAAGCTGCTGAGGGTACACTTGATCCCAATGACCATGTCATTGACAAAAGATGTTGACCAGCATTGGTCAATATACTGACCCCTAAGGAGCACCCCTCATTGCTGATCTCCACTTAGACGTCAAGCTATTGACCACAAGAATTTGAGTGTGACCATTCAGCCAATTTCATAGCAGTTTTTTGAAAGTTAGAGACTATATTGGAATACAGGTCTTCAAAACACTGGAGGAATAATTCCTGCTTACTTAGTATTACAGTTCAGGGACAATGAAAGTCAAAGTATTAGTACTAATAATTGAATAAAGATAATAAATTGAATACAATTGAATACTATACCATAATTGTCTGTTAGTTATTCCTAAAACACCCAGAAGATGAAAAATATGTATCTATTAATGCATGAATTTATGAAAATTGGGGGTCACGAATGGTACATAAATATTAGTGATATTGAAATGGCAAGCAATAAGCACTGACATTCCAGATCAAATCATACAACCATAATGAAAATGTATTGAGAAGTCTGCATTATTACTTTCCCCATATACTCTGAGATTTAAAGTTCTTCAAATAAGCAGTGAAGTCTTTAATACATTTATACTGATAAAATGTGCTGCTTCTTGAATTAAATCACATGGTCCAACCAGGATAGAGTATTGTCCTCAGCATCTAAACAATAAAACCTGATTTATCTAAGCTCTTTAGATGTATCTATCTTTGTATAATGACATTAACTGTTCATGTTCAACTGACCAATCCTGTTGAACAGTATTTTAGTTCTAGGCTTGCTTCTCCTGATCAACATTTTCAAGGAAGCTTCACCAAAAGGCAGTCTTTCTACTGCCTTCAGTTTCAATGCCCCTCTGCTCGTGAGACCTCACTTGGATTGCTGTGTACAGTTCTAGTATTCTCAACATAAGAAAGACATGAAGCTGTTGGAACAAGTCCAGAGGAGGGCCATGAGGATGATCAGGGGGCTGGAGCACCTCCCGTATGAAGACAGGCCAAGAAAGTTGGGGTTGTTCAGCCTGGAGAAGGCTGCGTGGAGACCTCATAGCAGCCTTCCAGTATCTGAAGGGGGCCTACAAGGGTGCTGGAGAGGGACTCTTCTTTAGGGACTGTAGTGATAGGACAGGGGGTAATGGGCTCAAACTTAAACAGGGGAAGTTCAGGTTAGATATAAGGAAGAAGTTCTTTACTGTGAGGGTGGTGAGG
>JARCZZ010024939.1:0-27034 GCA_030323915.1 Brotogeris chrysoptera | reverse complement strand
GGGAGAGGATGGTGACTGCTGCAGCACTGCCCATCCTCGCAAGGAGAATCCATTGGGATTTGTTGTGCTGTGGTCAGCGATGGACATGCTTCGTGGCAGGGTGCAGGTGTTAAGAGTGCAGGGGGGCAGAAGCCGCTTGTGAAGCTTTTGCAGGGTGCCCCTGGTTGCCACAGTCTGTAGCAACCTGATTCTGTTGGTGGAGACAATAAAGAACAAGAGTTGAGCAAGTGGCTAGAGCCATTTGGAACCTACTGAATAAAACTGGGCTGAACTTTCCCCCCTCCAAATGCCCCAGTCCTTGACAAGAGGTTAAATTCCATGGGGCTTGGGGGGTGGCAGGAGCTGTTGCAATACCTGGCGATAAACCAATAAGGTGTTGAGGAGGGCAGGCCCCAGATAACAATTGCAACAGTTGTTAGGCCCATTAGGCTATTGGAGGAAACACATATTCCTGGCTTTTGGGTACTTGCCCACTATAAAACTTGCTTCAGAAAAATAAGGGATGGGACTGGAATCCACAGTTTCTGGAACCCCTTAATTCTCTGAAAGATGAAGCATATAAGACTGCACCTGCAGGACCCCTTATAAGAGTGCGGTAGGGATTTGTCACCAACAGTTCATACTGAGAAGCCTGGGCCTGCTGCCTCTGGCAAAGTCACACAAGGCCTTGCTAGCCGTACACATGCTGCACGCTGCCCTTAAACACAGTGTCAGGTGGCGAGAGCCAACAGGCAGCACCGTGGGGATGCTCAACTGGCAGTTGCAGGGTGGCAGCATCGCTGGGCCTGAGCTCTGCTGGGGACGCAGCTGGAGGAGCCACAAGGTGCTGCCACAGCCCCTGCACAGCAGTGCTCCCTGGCCACTCTGCAGCACAGAGGCCACTGCGAAGGGAAGGGGTGGGAGGGCAGGGACCGAGCCTCAGGCAGGCAGGCGGTGGCAGGGGGGACACCAGCACCTTGTCCCAGCAGCAACAGCACTTTTCCCCAGGCTCCATTTTGGCCCTGACCCAGCAAGCCTCAGGTCTGCACAGCGGCCCAGCCTGCTCGCTCAGGCCGGGGCTTTGCTTTGCAGAGGCACAGGGGTGGGAGGAGGAAGGAGGAAGAAGCTGTCAGCCGGGCCGAGGTGGAAGTGCACCTCCCAGAGCAAGGGCCAGGCTGGCAGAGGAAGATGCGTGAGGCCTCCTGCCACTCCCTGCGCTCCACAAGTGACACGTCTCTGCCATGTTTGCTTTGCAGAATGAGCTTCCCAGAGCTTTTCAGTTTATCAGACTTGCCATACAGAGCAACTGGGGCAAGTTGGGCAGCACCTGCATTTATCGAGTGCAGGTTCATGGGAAGGTAATGGGAATGAATGCTGTCGGCTGGGCATGAGGAGACCTCCTACTCTAGAAATAAAAAGAAGGGAAAGCCTCCAAGCGAAAGAGCATGGCTGTTTGTTAGTGTGGAGCTGAGCAATGTTGTCCCACAGGCCCGCTCAAAGACAACATGGGGTCTAGACATTGCAGGAAACCTGGGCAGGCCTGTTAGAAACTTAAAAACATTTCTTGTAAAGGCTCAGGCAAGACACAGCAGTGAAGCAGCGATCTTATTGCAGGTTTTTGCAAAAATGTGTGTCCTACCCACCATCTTGTGGGCTTGTTCTGAAAGTTACATTCGTTTAATGGCTGCTTGCAAAAGCAGTATCTTGATACTTGTCACAGGCCCCAGGGGTGTGTGGAGACCTGGAGGGGGGCAGAGCCCAAGGTATTTCCCACAAGGAATTCCTTGCACAAGCAGGAGGAAACTCCCCTGGGCAGTTCAGAGGCACTGGCAAGCTGCTCAGGTGGCTTGTGCCTGGGGCGATGGGGTGCTTCTGTCTGTTGCCGCAGCTGCTGGATCATCCGGTGTGGTCTGTGCACGCTGATGTGCACACAGAAGCCTCCCTCAAGGAGCAGCCAGAGTCCCGGAGAGATCCTGGTTCAGCTCTCCTGGTTCAGCCCCCTGCCGTGCTTCCCTCATGCCCATGGTGCCTTCCCGTGAACAGTCTGGCCTGCCTGTGGCATGGCACCCCTGAAGCTCTGGCCCAGCTGTGGGGGCCTTGTGGAAGGGCTCTGGAGGAGTCAGGGGTCCCAGGGTCAGGGAGAGCTTCAGGCAGTGGGAGTCCCAGGAATGGGAGGTGGGAAACCTCAGGGAGCTTCTGGGGGCCTGTGGGGTCAGGAGAAGGAGGTAGGGAGCAGGGCAGCCATGAGGCCTGGTGGCCACACAGAGGCACCTGACAGGCACACAAGGTGTGGTGGTGTGCTGGTGGAATCACCCAAGGGACAGCGTGAAGGGATTGTAGTGGTAGGACAAGTAATGGGTTCAAACTTAAACAGAGGAATTTCTTTACTGTGAGGGTGGTGAGGCACTGGAACAGTTTTTCCCAGAGAAGCAGTAAATGCTCCATCCCTGGCAGTGTTCAAGACCAGGTTGTACAGGGCTTTGGGAAGCATGGTCTAGAGTGAGGCGTCCATGCCCACGGTAGGGGGGATTGGACACAGATGATCTTAAGGTCCTTTCCAACCCGAACTGTGCTATGATTCTGTGCCTTGGCACAAGAGGCACAGCCGCTCCGGCCTGTGGCCTCAGGTGTAAGGCAGCAGCACCCGGCACAGGCCCAGCAAGGCTCAGGAGCTCGCATGCTCTGGCTCCCGCAGCAGCTGCCAGGGGAGCGAAGTCTTCCTCTCGGGTCGGGCCTATGATGGCTCCAGATGGGCTGCACCAGGACAGCTGCAGCGTCTCTCCCATTCTCCCTCGTGCCCTGTTATGATGTCACAGCCATCATCGAGCCTCATTCCTCATCTCTCGGGCCTGGTGTGAGGTCAGTTCCACAGCTGCCTGGCTGGAAGCAGCTCATGCTGTCCTGTGGCGCTCTGTGGCTGTGGCAGGAGCACTTGTGGCAGGGATTGGTTTCAGCTTTTGCCTGTGCAGCTGTGCCTTGGACAGGTGATTCTCTTGGCGCTGAGGAGTTTGCTTTCCCCCCAGCATGTGGCAGAGAAAGGCTCCCTCAAAATCGCAAGGGACACCAAGATCCCCTTTCAAGAGGAGAGCTGACCACAATATGGAGATTGGGTGTGTTAATGGAGGATTTGTTCCTCCTGGGGGCCTCAGCTTGGTGTGAGCACTGGCAAATCCTAATGCTGGGCTGGTGGGGGACACAGAAGCTGACAAAGGCTCTATGTAGATCAGGAACCATGGGGCTTGGGGAAGTCACTGAAAGGCCTCATGAGGCCCTGGGCAGGACCAAGAAGTGTGTGGAGAGCTGGACAGGGACACAGCCCAGTATACTGTCCACAAGGAATTCCTTGCACAACCCGGGAGAAACTCCACTGAATGGTGCAGAGCACAGCAAGCTGGGAAACTTCAGGGAACTTCTGGGAACTTGTGGGGTCAGGAGAAAAGATAGGGAGTAGGGCAGCCATGAGGCCTGGTGGCTGCACAGAGGCACCTGGCTGGCATGGGAGATGTGTCGTGCTGGTGGAATCACCGAAGGGACAGCATTCCTTGGCACAGGAGGCACAGCCCCCTCAGCCTGTGGTCGAAAGTGTGGGGCAGCAGCACCCAGCACAGTCCCAACAAGGCTCAGAGTGTCCTGGGCAGAGGACAACAGGGTGGAAACGGCCTTGCTCTTGCTTCATTTCAGGTCATGGAGGGGCCGTCTCCTGGGAGCTTTTCCCAGGGCTACTTCCTGACCAGGACCTCTGTGCCAGCAGCCCCTTCCTGCCTCAGATCACATGGCATGGCAACAGAGCATAACAGGTCTTCATGCCCCCCAGGTTCACCCTCAGGCGGCCCAGGGCACCAGCCAACAAGATCACTGCTGCTTTTTGAACATAGGGTCTTATGTTCAAATGGGTCCTACTGGCTTTGCCTTCTAGCACTGTGTGCATCTGCAGTCGCCTTCGGGCTGGCTTCAATACACATGTAGGGAGGTCCCTGAGCCACAGAAGAGGGAGGCTGGAGGCCCACACGCAGGTTCCTGCACCTCTCCCTCATCTGAAATTTGCATCCAGTGTGTCTGTGCTACCACAAGCAGCAGGTGGTCAATGCTCACCAACAGCAGCTAAGAAGATCAGGCACAGGATAGTCAAGCACCTGCTCTTTGTCTGGGTGATCTCTTTCCTGAAATGGAAGGAATCCTGTTGTTACCAGTGCTTATGGACTGGGACACAGCCCTGTACAGGGGCATTTTCACTTGTAAACTGAGAAGCAGCAGATGTAGAGGTCAGCCACTGACAGCAAGTTAATAGACCAGCTCCTTTCCAAAGACGCATGTTTTCTGCCAGCAGTCTTCAATGTTGCAGGCAGAACTTGCCAAAAGAAAGCGCTCCAAGATCACTGTTGGACACAGTGTTACACCCATCCAGTGAAGTAAGCAGAGCTAGCAAGAGAAAAGCAGCTCTCTAACAGCCTCTGCTGTGCGCTGGCCCTTATTTTCACTGTGGCAGCAGATTTGGTTGTACTTGAGATGAAGCACCTCCTGCTCTGGAAATTTCCAGTGTTGGTTGGAGCAGCAGGCATTTACTGCTCCTCTCCTGCCACCCCCATGGATCCATCTCCTCTTTCCACAGCCAGAGGCTATTCAAGGACATGTCACAGCCTTCTCCTGCGCAGACTCGGTGCTGATGCTGGGCACTCTGCTGTGCCCAGGTCAGCTCCCTGGCAGCCAAGGTTTTGGCTACTAACAAGGACAGCCCGAAGTTTCTTGCCTACCTGGGAAAGACCTCCCCACCTGTATCAGGTGCTGAGGCCCAGCTAGAGAAGGGCTCAGAGCGTCTGGAGGAGAGTGGGACATGAGTCCCTCAAACCGAGCTCACCTCCCTGTCTCCTGAATATGCGCCATTTAAAAATCTTGTGAGGCTGCAGCTTTCCTCTCCCAGCTTTTTCTGCTCAGCAGCCTGTCTCTCTTGACTGGCCTCTTCTTACTCCTCCAGCCCAGGCCTCCACCTCCAGGAGGTGCTGCCTTGGATGTTTTTTTTCAGGGGACACAATCCATTGTTGGTCACCTTTGTGATGCCAGAGAAGGAGGAAATCCAGCTCTGGCCCTCGAATGCATGAAACCACCCCCTCCCTGTCCTGACCTGCCAAAATGGTCTGAGTTGGCTCCTGCTGCTTGTCTCTGTAACTGTAAAACTAAAATTGCTTCACATTATTTGCCCATTTCCTTATGTATTTGCTCATATTTTATGCTCATTTTTCAGGGTTATATTTAAAGGCATTTAGTTTTTCCCATTTTTATTTTATATGCTCAAGTATTTTTCATTACCTTTGACATGGTATTCTCTCTTTAAACTGTTTAGATTTCATAAAGATTACTAGTCAAATGCAGACTTATCTTTGAAAATGTCTGGCTTTTTGATAAAACCAAGAAGTTTGAAAAGCAATTTTAGCTTGGGCACGTGTGTTTTTTCTCATGATAAAATGAATGTGAGAGATCCTCCATATTAAGAATGCTGCCACTCAGAATAGTCTGGTAATTCTTCAGGAATTCACTTATTAAAAAAACGAATGCCATGTGTATTAAAGTTTATGAAGTCTGAGCACTTTTTCAGATAAAATGTCTGTTCAGTATGATAAATCATGTGATATTTCCAGCAAAGCATTCAAAGAAGCTGTCTGTGCCCAGGTTTTTTTACAGTTCGTATTACCAGACGCAAAAGCCTTGGTGAGGGCAAAAAGGCAGCCCCACTATGTACTGATTTCCAAGCTGTCAGTGCAAGGAAGTAAATACACTCCCAGTTAATCTAGTTTCCCACCAAAAGAACAGAAAGTCCTGCTTCTTTTTTTTAAGCAGAAGAGAAGCTCTTCACTATGTTTTTTATGTTTTTATAATTAAGATGACAAACCTTTAGTGACATAAATGGAAATAATAAGGTTTCTTCTGTGCTTCTATTGCTTTTGTACGTTATGGTAGTACCCCTTTGCTGCTGCCTCATTGAGGATTGCTCTGTTAAATTTATTTTCTGGTAAACCGAATTTGTAGCACTTCGGGGTTTTTTAGTTATTAGTTCATGCACTTATTTGTAAAATTGTACTTCTTGAAACAATTTTGCAAGAACTAGCGTGTACTGCACAAATGGTTTCAATGAATTACTCAGCATAAGATAAGACTGTTAACTTGGGTTGAGACAGGTCAACAGGACACCAAGAAATTGTCTGTTGAGATGGGAAGGTTACATAGCTAAGTTAGATCCTAACTTCTCAATGCAGACTGTAATAGTGATTGTGAGTGAAACTGTAGCATATGAGCTAAATTAACTGTGCTTTAATCATTTAAAACTGAATAATGTATTCATCTTCATGGCAGATTTTGTGTGTATATATATGTATATATAAATTTCTTGCTTTATCCATTCATGTGGAGTCGTTCCAGCAATAGTGTTAAACCTTTACTATCTCATTTTTGATCAGCGCAATGGTCACTTTTGGCTGCCCCTGAATTTGTCCATCACAGCACAAGGCTTGCACCTGGCCAGCCACATGGTCTTAAGATAAAAGGAAAGAATCCGGTCTTGCTTGTATTTGAAGGTTTTGCTTAAAAAAAAAAAAAAAACCAAAGAAAGAATCTAGGTGTATAAGGGTTACTGACTAGCAAGTTATAGCTGTGATTGGAAAACATAATGGAGAAAACCTGTTTTCTCTTAACATAGGCAGTGACTAGCTGGGAAGGAAACTATCTTGTGCAGTGAAAAGCTGAACATACTTGGACTCATTTGTGGCAGTGTGCTTTGGAAAAATTAAAGGAGAAAAGAAACTGATAGCTAGAGTAGACAAAATGTTGAGAGGAACTGGTTATTTTGATTTCAGAAAGCTCATGTAGGGTTATATGAAGTGATTTAATATGGGGTAGTTACCAGAGGCCAAAACCACGTTATTTTGCAGGAACGGTCCCTCACACTGCTCCATTTGCCAGCATACATGTAGGCTGAACTTAAACTCAACGCTTGCCTTGGTGCCTGAGATAAGAGAACCCATGTCATAAGAGATAGCAAATACTCATTTAATTCCTCTATTGCATTAGAAAATAAAGTGAAAAACTGCCATTAGGGAAGCAATATGTGGTATTTTGCAGTTTTTAGAAAGGCATAAAAATTTTGCATATAATTTTATGTTTTAATATAAGCTTTAGTCTTAACGCCCCTGGAGTGAATACATATGTAGGTAGATGACTTTTTAAGGACAGATCTTTCTTGCATGGAGTTGAACCATAGAATCATGGAATGGTTTGGGCTGTAAGGGTCCTTAAAGGTCATCTAGTTCCAACTCCTCTTCCATGGGCAGGGACTTCTTCCACTATACCAGGTTGTTCACATGACAAACCAACCTCAATTTGAACTCTTCAAGGGATGGGGCAGCCACAACTCTGGGCAACCTGTTCCAGTGCCTCAGCACCCTCATAGTAAAGAATTTTCCCTAATATCTACCTACATCTCCTCTATGTCAGTTTAAAACCATTGCCTTTCGTCCCATCACTACCTAACTCTCTCAGCCTCTCTTCATATGAAAGGACTGAAGATCAAATAATCTCTCTAGAATAATAATTTTAGGTCTACTTGGAAATACAGGTGAGGTTTGTATACCTATTTCCTCTTCATTCTAGGTTAGTGTGGTCTGTGCTTCAACTACAGGCAGAGAAATAAACAGCAAACTGTGCTGCAGCTTCTTATCACTCAGATAGCTCTTCCACTTGTTACTTTTAATGAACAGCTTGTTTCTCAATTAAGCAATAAAGATAAATGGTTAGAGGAGACTGCATCTTGAATCATGCAAGTGATGCTTTACTCAGCGCAATAATCAAGAAATTGTCTGAGTGAAGAAGAACGATTTGTTGTTATTAAAAACAAAACAAAAACCTGAAAATCTAAGTCAAATGTCAATCTATTAACACAGACAAGAGGATAAAACACCTGTACCTGTATCATTCATTGTAAGAAATCTGGAAGAGACAGTCTTCTGGTTTTCCCCCTCTCTACTGTTTGTGACACCCAGCATGGCATCTGCAGCTCTTCATCGAGATAGAAACATGTAAAAGACTATTTTTTCTTTAATGGCAAGAGGAAAGCAAGAACTTGTGTGTCTGGGAGATACAATGAGTATGAAGAAGTTTACCTGTTTAAGTCAGTAGAAGGATTAAGTTCATATAATGATTACAGTTTGGGAAAAAAAACCTTGAGTATAATTTATGGAAATAGGTGTAGCAGTATTTTTTCTTGAACTATAACCATTTTTATTGATTTTGTGATGATTGTAATATGTTATGTGTATTTTTGCAAAAGTGGTACATCTCAATGGCACTTCAGGCCAGTTATTCCAAAGTAATAAACATGGCCACTAAGTGAAAAGATTTCATCCTATGTTATGCATTTTATATGATTGTTCTTACTTTCTTTATTTAATACTGTCATAGGTGATAGGGTTTCTTTTTTCCCTCCCACTGGCAGTACCTCCAATCCAAAGTTGCTTAAGCAACATCAAGGCATCCAAAGAGTTTGCTTATGTGAATAATTGATGATTAATTTATGATTATTTAAAGCCTCCCAAATACCTATATGTTGAACAAAAACAAAGCCCTAACATAGTGTCATAAATCTGCCTGTTCATCAGATTGAAAGACTGGGAATGAAGCCAACCACATAGCAATGGCTGCAACAGCAAAACAAAAGTAGAGCTGGGTCTCAGACTAAAAAGTAGTTTATCTGACCTCTTCATCACAACATAATCACCTACAGAGAATTGCCTTTGCAATGACAGATGTTTGCACACAAGGCTAGTGAGACAGCAAAATGACAGCTTAACACTAGCTTTCACCAAAATAAAATCAAAGACAGAAGCCAGACACAGTGCCAGTGCTAACCTCCTCTGTTATATGGCCTCTGTTATATAGGGAAAGAAAATGGCAGTATTTTAGAGTGCTTGTTGTTTTCTCTATTAATTTCTCTTCCTGTTTATTATCAGAATTTAGACCTCTGCTCTACTAGCATTGATACTAATTATTGCTCAGTTACTCATGGGAAGAGGAGTATTTCATCCAATTATTAAATCTGTTCCCTTGTGGGTATTTGTATTTACTTGGCACTTGCAGTCTCTAAGTGAGACTGAGGCCTCGTTAAATTAGCAGTGTGTATGCATTAAAATACTCATAGGTATATTGATGCATATATGCATTTTTAAATATGTACATACACACACATTTTTTAATGATATGACATCTCTCCTTAAATCTGAATGGTCAAGAGAAAGGTGAGGAGAAAGAAAACATTTCTCCTGAATCAAAATAGGTGGAGAAAACTTAACTGACTTTTGGAAGTACAAATCATGATGAGGAGACAGGATGGCAATATTATTCAGCAGGTCTCTGATGTGTCACTGAGAGTGTCATTTGGAACATGTTATATGGAACATGTTCTTCCACTGCTAAAATACTAAAAAAAAAAATAAATAGTTTTGTAACTTTTTTTTCTAAATACTCATTATACTTCCTGTAGAATTTCTGAGGAAGTGGGATATATAATATTTTAATATCCATCTGAAATAAAAAGCAAATAGGGACAAAAAAAAAAAAAAGACAATGAAGTCATAAGGCAGAAAATGAAAGTGGTGTCAGAAGCATACACAAGGGGGAAAACCTTAAAAACCAAATAATGATGAAAGAAAACTTCTCCTACAGAATAATTAAATTTCAAGATTTTGAAGAAACTGGTGCCTAAGAATGACCTTTATAGCATCCCACCCTGTCTCTCAGAATTTATACACAGGAAAGAAGGAACTAAAGAGCTTTTATCATGAATGCTTTTGGCTTAATACAAATTGGCATCATACTGTTGTGCACCAGCACTACCTCTTGTCCTCAGTGTAATCACCTTCCTTTACAGCGAAGAAAAGTGGTCAAGAACAGCATGCATCTTTTGGACAAAATGGGTGAAAAGTTTCCTCGACAATGTCTAAGAGAGAAAAAGATCTTCAGATTTCCTAAGCAGGCTCTAAAGCCCAAGCAGAAAGAGACTGTCAAAGTGGCCATTGAAGAGATCTTCCAACGTATCTTCTACATCTTTAGCAAGAATCTGACTCTAGCTGCTTGGGATAAGACAGCTTTAGGACAATTCCAAAATGGACTTTATCAGCAAATTGAGCAATTGGAGGCATGTGTAATCAAGAAGCAGACCCGCTATTTTTGGAGTAAAGAAGCCAACATGCTGAAACTGAAGAAGTACTTCAAAGAAATAGACTGTTTTCTTAAAGACAAACAGTACAGCCTGTGCTCCTGGGAAATCAGCCGTGCAGAAATGAGAAGATGTCTTCAGTTGGTTGATAAAGTCGTAAGGAGGCTCAACAACTAAGGTACAAAGATTTTGACCTCATATAACTTAGCTTTAAAAATATTTGTATTTATTATTTCTTCTATGATCTATCTTATGGCAGTGCTTCTTGTTAGTTTTGATTGTATTTAAATAATTATGTTGCTGAAATTTAATTTCCCAAATGTAATGTGTTTAAGTAAACACTTTGCTTCCAATTCACTTTAACTTATTTCACAAGCTTCTTTGGAATAACTTCTCAAAAATATCCTAAAGCCACATTGGTTTAAGCTTCAGGTGAGGAACCAGTTTAAAACTGTTCCTGATCTCCAGCCATTAAGAAGAGTATAATTCAAAGTGGTTATAGTAAAAAGGTACATCTAAACAAAAAATTGACTGGTAGGAGCAGCAGCAATGGCAGTCCAGATCTCAGGTACCATACCTATGACACGGGTCTCTTTTGCAGGTGTACATACTCTACCCACTATTATTCATGGATGCAAGCTAAAAAAGTGACAAGAGACGCAGGTATAGAGTCTGAAGCTGAAATGGCAGAAATAAAGCCAGCTAAGAACTTCACCGTGGTCCAGAACAACAGAAAAGACCAAAGAAGCAGACCAAAGAATAAGAGCCATTTTTCCCCCTGGTGACACCCTGCCACAAATATTAAAACAAAATGTGCATTTCTTGGTCTTCATAATGAACAGCGTTTGAAATGGCCCCCTACAAGACTTTTTTCAGTATTATTTCTGCTGCTTGTTTGGTTCTTTTTACACCGATTCAAGCCTGTAAAAGCACATTCAGCCTACTTGTCTTTCTGGTTCTGCTATCCTAGTTTCAGTGCAGTAAACTGTTACTGAAATGGCCCCATTTTTATTATTATGGAAATAGCATAAAATATTTTAAGCTGCTCTCTCATGAAGAATCCCAGGTTTTATTGCTTCACTTGCCTGCAGTGGGAATACGTTAATTCATGGCACACTAATTGTTCTTAGCTTTCTTTTAGTTCATAACTATCCTTAAAAATTTCATTGCCAAATAAAAATGTTTTGACGTATTTCAGTCAAGGTACTTGTTAGTGGGAAAAACCCCATAATCGTCACTAGAGGGCAAACTGAAATTATAGACAAGTGTAAGAATTGTAGGTGAATGTATATATATTTTGGAAAGACAGTGTTTCAGATCTTTATAAGCATATTGCTTGTCAATAAACTGCTATTGGGTTCACAGAAAGGACTTGAAAGAAAAATGAATTATTTCAAAAGGAGGAAATCTCAAGATATGATGGACATGAGCTCATAAACCAGCATTTGATTTCAATTACTTTTTGGGCAACTGTGACCTAATAGAAATTACTTGTACTGGGACAGAAGACTCATTTAAAGATGTGGATCCTGGAACAGACATAGTTGCTCAGCACATAAAAAGGAAAAAGAAAATAACAAGCCAATATATCTTTGTTTTATTCTCACTTTTCCAAGAAAGGTTGAGAGACCTTAAGGTAAAGGAAGAAAACAGAAGGTGAAGACGACCCTCTCTCTTCTTGCCATTGTAACATTTTGGCACTATCTATCTGTATTTCATCACTGTCATGTTACATTGTATATGTTGGCTGTATATTATACTCCTGGCTAACTGAAACTCTCTGTTATTTTTTTCCAGTTTGTTTTTTCCTAGAAGTTAAACAAATGTGGCAGAATACAGGTTTTACATACATAATTTTCAAATGCAAATGAGTCAAATAGGGAACATGAAGTCTCAATTTCTGGTTGAATATTCAACAGATGTGAAGCAAAATCCTTCCAAGATGGGACTGCTTGTAGGTCAAAAAAAGTTTCATAAATTTTCTTGAACGATTGATGTGTCAGTGCTGTGCTGCAGAGGTCCCAGTCCCAGTTGTGGCTGTTCCCAGGGCTAGTCTCAACTGCTCTTGTTTACATGTGCTGTACCGCAGTTTTGGGGAAACTGCACTAAAATTGATCGAGTTTTGTCTGTGCAGAGTATTTTCTGGAATGGAGTTATGGGATTGGGGTCAAATGTCTTGTATCCCACATGAAACTTCAGAGTATCTGCAGCAGAACTGAAGAATGCTTATTCCAGACTTTAGTCTGAAAAAAAATATTTACAAGTCACAGTCAGCTACAGCTTTCCAAAGCAATTCTTCTGTGGGTTTGCCCTGTTCTGTCAGCTCTGGCTTTATGTAATTTTTAAATTGAGGAGAAAAAAAACCCCAAACAAACAAAAACAAACAACCAGCAAAAACCAAAACAAACCCAAACCAGAGAAAAAACCCAAAGCAAAACAGGACAAAAGTTTTTGGAAATAACTCTCCACATAATCATCCAGGATTAGCCCATGTTGCTAGGAAGGACAGCTGTGAAGTCCTTCCAAGCACCCGTAAGGAAGTTGCACCAGTGCCTGTGATGGAGCAAACAGACCAGGCTGAGGGTGTGGGCTGGGAGAGGATCAGGAGCTGCTCATGGTGAGACAGTGCCTATGGATTGCTGCATCCTGCCAGTCCTCACTTCAAACCCAGCCTGCCCCCTTGTCAGGGGTGGTCCTGAACTGTCTTTCCCCTCCCAGTTATGGAATAATGCTGGGCCCTTCCAGGAAGCAACTGGAGGGGAGACCAAGAAATGGGGGTGACAAGCATACAGTTGTCACCGTCAGAATGAATTTACTTTGCTTTAGAAATTTAATGCAAATCACAAAAGGTGAACAAAACAAGTAAGGTTGCATTTGATACTTCCCAGTAAGGTGACCATGCTTTTTAATATCCAAAAATCTTCCTGCTAAGCCTCATATAGGCAAGGATGAGTCAGTTATATCAGCATTTCCCACATGTCAACTGACATCAGAAAATTCTTGTAAGGGGCAAGAACTTGTCAGTGCTGAGGGTTCCTAGGGGAGCAAACTCTGACAGGGAAAATGAGGACAAGCTTTCTTCTCAGCCAGCAGACATGCAAATGCTACAGCCCATTCTGCAAACTGGAGGGCAGTTGCACTCCTGCCACTCCTGCACTCCTCCCACTGCAGCAATGCACTGCCATTTGCTTCCAAATGCTATTTAAGCTCTTCATTGGCTGTGTCCTGGATGAGCTCATTTTGTCTCTGTACAACATTAAATTTGAAATCCCCAATTCACATGAACTGGCAACTCTCCGCTTTAATTTCAGGGGAGCCTGCATGAGGGTGAAGTGGTAAGTGATGAGTATGAGTACAGAAAAATTCATGTCCTGCCTGAATTCTTTCCATTCAGAGGTTTCAAGGTAGACTAATTTTCTAAGACCAGCCTTCTTGAGCCCAACTGCTTGCAATTAGGATCCTAAACCTAAACCTAAACCTACTAACCACTTTACCTTCAGTAATGAAGGATTCAATCTTCTAAGCAAATAGTACAATCCGCTTTTGGAAGTGTGGAAGTAAACACAGCTAACACTCCTCTGTAGAAAATAACTTAAAACATAGTAATGCACTTGCAAATTCAAAATCCACATTAAGGAGATTAAATACTGAGATTTCAAATAGTGCACCTGCCCCCTGCACACCAGTTACCACCATGTCTACTCACTGTAACTCTTTACTGCTGACTGTTCAAGTTTCTTATCTTATTAGGCCAGAACCAGCCAAACTTCCTCTGGGCTTAGCTGGGCTACTGTGTTACAGTTCATGTTCCCAGAAAGGAAGTATCTTGCCAGAGATATTTATATAAACCAGGGAGCTTTTTCTTTGGGAGGGGTGTGGGGGCAAAGTGCCTGTTTGACTTCAGGTATTTTAGAAATGTTGCTCTCTCTTTAAGCAATTAATAAACTTTCTCTTCCAGTCTCTTTTGGTTCAAGGTGCTCTCAGTTCTGCTCTCCAGATCTGGCTATATCAGGGCTTTTCTTGTGATTCTAATTTTGTAGTAGATAAAAATAAGCTTCTGCTGCTTGTAGCAGAGCTCACATTGTTGTGTTTGGGACAAGCATTATATCCTGTCACAGCTACTCATGTGTATTTAAAAAAGATTCATGCTGAATGTGATTAGTGGTCACTAGAAATAAAGATACTAAAGCCCTCCATTTTCTGTCTATTTTCCCTTTTTTTTTTTTCCCTTAGAAAAATAGGACACATCTCTCTCTCCTTCCCGGTTCCTCATAGCAGGGTAACAGTCATTATTTGTGCAAACCATTACGCTCATAGAAAATATCAGATGCTTTTATCAGAACTTCCATTATGAGTGACTTGGTAATGGTTAACACTTAAAAAAGGGAACTCTCCCAACCATCAAGCAGTAACTCCTCCTTATTATTGTCATGGACGGAGTCTTGAATGTCATGAACTGAGTGACACAGTTCAGTGTGTGGTGTCTCTGCCCGTGGCAGAGGGTTCTATATTTGATGGGCCAATGGGTCTCATCCAGCAATGAAACAGAGTGCAATTAACTGGGAGGCCCAGAGACTGTAGAAGCATGTCTTATTTCAGAACTGCATATGTCTTTGATATTTTGTTAATTCTTTCACTGGATCCTTAGCAAAACCATTGAATTTCCCACTCTTCTGAAAAGAGACTGCTTGAGAATGAGAAGGAAGGACAGGAACCGATACTGAAGGGTAAAGGATATTTAAAAAATCCCAACAAAACAACAGATAAAATGAGTGATGCTTTTTACAATTCTCCCTATAAGAACACTAAACTGTAAAAAATTTTTACCCTAAAAATTGGATTAAATTGTCCTTGAACATGCATCTTAGATTCTTTAAGAATAGTAGAACAAGGTTATAATGATCAGCCTAAAAAGAAGCCATCCTTTGCATCAAAGAAAATAAGTTGCTTCCAAGTAGAAACAGTTTTATGAAAACCAAGATTAAAGTATATTACAGAAACATTTTTATCCTATGTTGAGCGCATATTCAGTAGTTTTATTTACCCCTGAGTGGGGATTGGGGTAATATCATGGAAGATTTTGATTAGGGAAGGGACCTTAAAAATCATACAGTTCCAACCCCTTGCCAGAGGTAGGGACATCTTCCACTAGAGCAGGTTGCTCCAAGCCTCTTCTGACCTGGCCTTGAACGCTGCCAGGGATAGGGCAACTATAGCTTTTCTGGGCAACCTGTGCCAGTGCCCCACCACCCTCACAGGGAAGAATTTTTCTTAATGTCTAACCTCAATATCCCCTCTGTCAGTTTAAAGCCATTCCCCCTTGTCCCGTCACTACATGTCCTTGTAAAATGTCCCTTTCCATATTTCTTACACACCCCCTTTAGGTACTGGAAGACTGCTGTAAGGTCTCTCATGAGACTTCTCCATGCCAAACAAACCCAGCTCTCTCAGCCTGTCTTCACAGGAGCTGCTTTATTTCTCTTTATTCTTCCCAAGCTACCCATCCTAGCTTCCCCACTCTGTAGGCTTCCTTTTCATGCTGGAGTTTGTTTGGGAGCTTTTTGTTCATCTATGCAGGCCTCATGGTGTTCCTGCTCTACTCCTCTTTGTAGTCTGGGAGGTCAATGCTTGAAAATAATGAATCCCTAAAATCGACCTATTCCTACAGAGCTGAAGGGCTGATTGTGAGTACAGAGGTCAATCTAGAGGCCAGATAATGTGCTCCCTCAAAGATTCCCAGGAAGTGACAAGTAAGGAGAATAAGGCTGTCACATCTCCTCCAAGTGATATTTTGGGAAGTCTGGCAGAAATTGCCAGGAGGTTCTTGTCTGGCTCCCCTCATCCTTCATCTTGTCCTGCTCCAGCTGCCACCAGCCTGCCTTGGAACTGAACTGTCCTGAAAGATGGTAAATGCAAAAGATCAGTCATAGATTGATTATATTGTCTTTTGGCCAAAGCCAAACAGACTGACTGGGATTTTTTTCCTTCTAGAAGCATTTCCAATCTTCATCCATTTTTCACCTGATGAAATTGTAAAGCTGAAACTCTGAAACTCCTGCCAGCTCTGTACTGTTTGGTGGGCCTTTGTGGCACAATGTTTGTTCACCCCGTACCCAGTCCTCATCCTAAAGAAGCCAGTCATCCTGTCTGGTGTGACTTTATTAGAGGATGCCAACAAGTCAGCTTCAGCAAGGCAGGACCTGTTTGCAAGCCAGGGTCGCTGCTGAGTTTACAAAATAGCCAGAGTGTGCTGAAGCTGCCATGGCTGCTGCTTCCTCTTTTGCCCAGTTTGAGAGTGTAGACAAAAACTTTGACGCTTTACCCCGTTACTTGCTTGCAGTGTGGAGGTGACTTCGCTTTCTCTGCTGCCTCCGCACAGCCTTCCTTTTCTCACTGCCACTGTTGGTCACACAACTTAAACACCAACCAGCACTGTGCAATACTCTGCCTGCTAGTGAGAAGTAAGAGTGTCCTGTACTGCACCACATCAGCCCCATGGCTTCTGGCAGCCCAGGATTTACTCCTTTAACTGAAGTCATGCTGGAGTGTGTGCTTCCAATTAAGTATGTGTTCAAGAGCTGTGACTTACCAGTGCTTAACTAGTGCAATCCACTGGAAAAAACAGAATTGAATTCAGGTAGCCAAAAAATCTAATCATGGAGGAAAGGAGACATAAAGTTACCAGTTAGGAGCATTGAAAATTAATTGTAAGACACATGGTTTCTTTTCTTAAAACACATCTGTGTAGTGCTTGTATAGCAAGGGTTTGGAAACAAAAGCATAAAAGGAGCAGATGTTTCATTCCAGTGATGTTTCTTATTTAAAGAGAATGAGTTTCTTTCCATTTTGCATGAAACATTTCAGGGCTGCTGTTAACTTTCTGCATAAAGCATCTCCTTGTAATGGTTCCTGACAGAAGCACCATGCCCAGACGGAACATGTTTTTTCCCACTTCATGACACAAAGAAATCAAACATGGTTACAAGCTGTTTAGATTTTGAGAATCAGGCTTAACACATGCTGAACAGTCTTGAAGATCGGTTGTTTTTTTAAAGAGATGGTAGCAGTTACAGACAAGTAATTATTTGGTGCTGGTGAAGTAGTTTCTAGATGGAAGTTTGTCAGCAAAAGGAGCTGCTGGAGTAAAAGAACAAGTTTTACTTTTCAAAAATAAAAGCTAGATTTTTTCCTCTGGGGCTTACTCTAGTCTTCCTATATCCAGCTAACATGTATTCCACTACTGTCATTTAATATTTGCTTTCATCTGAATGTCCTTGCAGCTTACAAAACTGTTAAATATTTTAAGCATAAAAGCCTTTCTCCAAATCCCGCGTGCCCCGAAGTGTTCCCACTTCTATCTAGTCTAATAAAAAAAGCTGTTGCCTCTTGTTACTGATTTTCCTTTCTCATACCCTCAGGCCATCACACTACAAACACACCACTGCAAATCACAGAGCTAAAGGGACCTTACGTGTGTTTTCAATTGCAAACTGTACATAGAAAAAAAGCTTGTATTTCAGAGAAGGATTCTGTTTGTAAAAAACAGGTCTGGTTGGACAGTTCCACTCCAGCCCACTGCCTGAGTGGAATTCTCCATCACCCAAAGAAGAATTTCTATATCCATGTAATGGTGGTTTTACGAGCCCTGTACTTTGGCTCCACGGCTGCAGTGCACTGCCACTCAAGTGGGTGTATTTATAATAGTGTTATAGTTCAGGTCAGAAATGCACCTTTGGGACAGATTTTCTAGTTATTGTCCCTTGCAGTGTCTTGTTCTGCATCACCGGGCAGGCTTGGTGTGCGACAGTATCATTCCTTTCAGAGGACAGCATCATTCCTTTCACATGCCATCACAACGTATTCTTTTTCAGCAAGCAAGGAGCATCCGGTCCACAGGGCCAAGCTGCTGGCAAAGAATACCCTTCAAAATGCTCCCATGGTGGGCACCACCTCCTCAGCTCAAGTTGCTCTGCTCTGAAGCCATGCCTAGGTCAGGGTGGCACTGGCTGGTACAGTGTCCCCATTGCCCAGCAGGCTGCAGGCAGCCAAGGCAGCCCCAGCTGCCCCTGCCTCCTGTCCGGCTGTGCCATAGGGGGGGCCAGCAGCACAGGTCAGAACTGGTACCCAGTTTGCCAGCTCTTGCAGGTGTTTCCATCATCCATGGAAACTGTAACTTGGCAGCTGCCCACAAGAGGGATTTTGCACCTCACAGAGCTAAGTGAGCTTTTGTTGCTTTTATGTATTTTCCTCATGTTTGTAAAGAGCTGTTCCTTCTGTTGCTGGATCTTGTTACAGTTGTGAGCTCAACTCCTGCCAGTATTAGTCACACCAGTTGTCCTCCCAGAAGCATGCAGTGTGGGTGCTGTTTTGCAAGAGCTATGGGCTGAGCCTTTCAATGGCTATTTGTTTGATTAATTGCTTAACCCTTTATTTAATGCTGATTTATTATTTCCTCCTGAGAAGAAAATAGTCTTTAGCCTAGAAAACGATGATGTTTCTTGAGGAGTAAAAGTGAGATGCTGCACCAGCAGGAAAGCCAGACATAAATGCATGACCTCTCTGTGAAGGTCCCAGCTGGGAGGTATAACCAGGAAAAACATGGCATCCCACAGTGTGTTTGCCAGGAAACCATCCACCTGTAAGGGAGGCATTTCTCACCTTTCCAGGACACCACTAGGACTGCAGATGGTCTTGCCAAGAGCTCAACACCACTCACAGTAGGGATGAGACCCAGTAAGGCATTTTTTGCTCCCCTCCCCCTGACTTTTTGTACTCGCATAACAGCTTATGCTCATTATGACTTTCTTCAATCATAACATCAGATTTCAAATGTCACTGTAGGATGGAATGTGCTTTCAGCATGAGTGACAGTGGGAAAACTAACTTAGTGGTAGAAGGGAGTTTGTAAACATTCTTCATCTGATTTATGCTGTGATATCTCAGGCACTTAAGGGCAGATGTAAACTGTGATACATTTTCTCTTCCAATAGTGCCCATATTTCACAGAGGCATGAATAAATAGACATTTCTACGTAAGAAGTGGAAAATTCTCCATCTGAAGTACAGTACTCCTTCAATGCTGTGCTCCCAGCCTTCCTTATCATTTGATTGTGTTAACGTTGTAGTGCTGACGATTTAAACAGAAGAGAAAAAAAAGAAACTAATTTTGCATTTCTTCTCTCCAGTAATTCTTCAAAATACTGCTCTGGGTTCAGAGACAAAGTCAGTGGGATTTACAGACCAGCTTACTGGTGCAACAGCAAGAAACCAATTTAGGTTAGATTAACTCAGGCTAGGCTAGGCTGGATGAGCAGTAGGACAAATGGGGTGGACATATTTGGGGTTAGAAGCTCATTTCTCGGGAAGTGCAGTGTTTTTTCTGCTTAGTGCTGCATGCAGTGACGTCGTGGGGTGGGGGAAGAGGAAAGAGGAGGGGTGATCCAACAAACAGCTGCTGCAGCTGTAGAGAGGAAAAAGGAGAAAGACCAGGAGCAGCAGCAGCAGTGCGACCCCCGCAGCAGGTAATGCCTCTGCAGCGCAGGCGACCCACCCTGCGCAATGCAAAAAGGAAGGGGACAGAGAAGTGGGGTGGGATGTGCCTGTGTGAGAAATGCACGTTTTGTGCTGCGGCTCTGCAGCGTTCTGCTTCCCGAGCAATACTGCTTGCAGTTGTCATCGGGGTGGGAAGGGGTCGAAGTTCAGGCCAGTGTGACTGAAAAGGAAACCGTGCCAGTGGAAGGGCTTTTCCAGCAGACCTTTCCTGCAGGAGGAAAACCAGAAAAGAGCACTGCTCTCTGGTTTCAGTGCAAGCGTTGCTTCCTCATGTGTGGCCAGCCGCTGTGGGCACACAGGAAGGCAGCAGCAGCCCTGAAGGCAGGGAAGTGCTCGGTTCATGCAGGCCTGGCTGGGACCTCCTGTGAGAGGGACACTCGACTGTGGCCTTCATCCTGGCACCTTGCAGAAGACATCTAGCCAGGGCAAGGGCTGCCCCGAACTGGGTGCCGCTCCTGTGCTACCTGTCACATTAGCCTGTGGTCCTGACCCCCTTCAGACACTGCAGGCACCTACCTCTGTGCTTACCTCAGGTGATAGCAACCACCTGAGGACCTTCATGCTAAAAGTAATAAAATGTAACAATTATGTGATTTTTCTGCCTGTGGCAGTACATCAAGCTGGCAGCTCTGGGGCTGGGAATAGTCTTCCAAGTGACACCGGCATGCTGCCTGCCAGCACGTCTCTACACTTTACTGGGAATATGGGGCCTTTCGTAAATGCCAACAGAACGCATACATTTCAAGTAATCCCCTGTACATTTTAAAGAAGGTGAGTTCTAACATGCAAAAGCTGCCATATTTTGCCAAATCATTAAGGTGAAGCTGCGTTTACAATGTCTTCTTGCTTACGCCCTGTTTAGCTGAGATTAAGCAGCTTAAGAATTGTAAAGATAGCAATTTTCTGGCTAGCCAGTGGAGGAAGAGTTAAGAAAATAAGCCCAAACCGCTGAAAGACAAGTTCTGAGGGTGAGGGACCAATGTAGAAAACTTAATTTCAGAAGAAAAGAGAAACTATATGCTCAGTTTGCATCCTGTGCAAAGCCCACATGGCAGTATCAGTCCAAAGAGAATGGTGAAGGTACTGACTGGAAAGCCCCCAGATTTTTATAACTGTTCCTGTAACTTTCATACCCGTTATAGTAATTCCTATCCATCCAGCAATAAGGCTGTTTCTTAAATCAGAACAACGTATGTTCTTAATTTTTTGCCTTTTTGTAATGTACAGTGTCCCCTGTTTTTCTTATCACAAGAGAGAATGAAGTGTCATTCAGTAATAAATCAGATGGGATCTGGGTTCAATATTTATAGAGCTCACTGGAATTTAGCAAAATCCAGTTGTATCATACTTTTCCCAAAAGGAGTATTTATGAAATACATTCATTTGTCTGAGTCCTCATATGTCATATTTTCATAACATCAAAGCTATTGCTTTCTTTTGGGAGGTAAATCATGCAAGCAAATCTTTCTGTGCTTATGGAAGTATTTGTATGAATAGTGGCCATCCTGCAAGACAGGAGGAGAGGAAGAAAGGCATTTTCTAAGACCTCCCTAGGATAAACTTAGATTAAAAATTTAGAAGACCAGTTTAATTTAAATCAGTTTATAGAGGTGTGTATTGTTATTTATGGTTGTGGTGCAATAGCGGGAATGAAGTGTATGCATTTATCATATTTAGATGCTTCCAAACACTGTGTTTGTTAATGGACAGGTACAAGTGAGACAAAATTTGATGGCAGAGATTTGACGGCACATACCATATGAATACACTGGATCCAGGGGCAATTTAAAGAGCTCTTGTTACTTATTGGGTCAGGAAGTTAATTGCTTAAACACTGGAGATAAATTCTAGTACAAAATTCACAAATTCACTTCCCAAAAATGTGGACAGTTCTTTTCATAGCTGGAGGACAGGCAAGCCTCTCTCTCTGGAATGAATCAGAAGACAGGACATTTAGGAAAAACAGAAATTGTTAAGCATCTCAGGAGCCTATGAAGTTTTGCCAAAAGTCAACCTACGAAAATTAGGGCTGCAGAAGGGCTGCAAAGGTTAGTCTTCTCAAACAGAAGAAGATTCACTTTATTAAATGCAACTTAAAACAGAAGCTGTGCAGAAGGACAAAGACCCTAATTTCATGTTTATTTGGAAAACCTGTAGAGGCATTTGGTTAAAAAGGGGAAAGACAGATATCCTCCAGAATGCGTCAAATAAAAGCAGACTGAAATGCGGCTTTCTTTTCAATTTCTTCACCTACATTTTTATAAAAACTTACAACTGCTGTTTGCTGAAGACACTGCAAATTATTTGCATTGTACTTTAAGCTATCATCTTGAGTACATGATAAAGGCGTGTCTTCTGGGAAGGACAGGATTTACATCACCCAGGTGGACAAATCCCAGGGCTGGTGCCTGCGGGAGTCCAAGGCCCTCAGCAGGGCTGCTGTGGGCGCAACCACAAGCAGTCCCTTGAGTCTGGTCACACTGCCAAGACAGAGCCAAGCCAAGGGGCTCAGGCTTGAATCCAGCATCCAATGGAGTGTCTTTGTTCACTTAACTTTTGCCTCTGGAGGCGCAGATCACCCTGAGCACTGGAGGAAACTCGAGAAAATTTTTCTGGGCATAACCTAGGTATAACAACAAAGGGAGCCTTTGATCCACCTGGGAGAGTGCTGTTTTGTGGCCACGGACAGACACGGTCAGTTTTCACTGACCTGTTTATATTTTAGCTGTTTTCCTTTGATTTACTCACATGTCCAAAGAGGGTGCAATTTCTACAGGTCAGAAGTTTGGACACTGTAGTAAGTCATACAGTTTGCTGTATCATTTTCACCTCCACAGCTTTACCATGAGCACCTACCTCTTCATGTATGACTTGACGCAATTCTGTGGACATTCCTGGATATTTACAAATATGATCATCAGGTTCATGTCATTTGGAAAAGGTAGGATTCCTTCTTTGTTTTCCTTAAACATTTCAGAAGGCAGTAACACACAAAGACACCAAATCAGAGATAAACTTAGGATTCTGGATAGGGTTATGTCCAATACTGGGGCTAAAATTTCAATTAGAAAAAAACATTGTTTCTTCCATAAAAAGGATGATGAAATTTCTCGTACCTGCATTCTGCTTGCACCACATCAGGCATGAAGTTCTTGTTTTCCTAATGAACTTTAATATTCAGCAGCATCCTAGTAACATTTGACTCAGACATAGACCTAAATGTGAGTAGGTTCAGTCATTAGGGTGGATATTAATCTTACTGAAGCCACTAGGAGGGAATATCTTCGTAGATATTGCACTTCGCTACCTCCAAAACCATTACACGTAATTCTCTTTCTGTTGCATGGGGGTAAGGCACAAAACTAGAAACCTAGAGACTAGAAATTTAAGATGATTTATAATCATGGACAGTAGGCACATAAAAATACCTACTCTGTTGTATACCTCTTTTTGGAAGTGCTACATGTACAGGTACAGGCAGGAATTCAACATCTCCTCATTGTTTAAACATTCCTCATACATTTCCTCAATGCTTCCTCATATTTAGAAATATCCTAAAGTGATAGAAAGACCCTCAACCAACACATCCTGCACAGTGTTTGCCAATGCATGAAGTGTAGGGGATCCTTGTCCTGTCTCAGCTTCCTGCCTCCTGTGTGTCAAAGCCATACACACAGAATGGGCTGCCTCCTCCCCTCCATGAAGCTTTGTGTCTGCTATCCAAAAGTTTGGTACTGTGTGAGCATTATTTCTTGTCATCTTCAGTAGTGATAGGGGAAAAGCAGATCCTAGCTGGTTCAGACTTTTACTCTATAACCACCCTCTAATTTTCCTCTTCACTTTGTAGATTCACTGGCAGACACCTTTTACTCCATAGGACTTGTGATGCGCCTTTGCCAGTTGTTATCTGTATTGGAGATTGTACACATCCTCATTGGCATTGATAAAAGCCGCCTCTTCCCCAGGGTTTTGCAGGTATGTCAGTTTCTCAAGACCCTCCTTCCACAACCTACACACTGCCCCTGGGGACATGCCCTGTACTACCCTGAGGGGTCCATCTGCGCCTTTCCTTAAGGACCTTGGTCTGCTGATGGTTTCTTAACTGCAGGAAATGACCCCTCAGAAGTAGGTTGGCAAACAGCTGCTTTCAAATGAAACTGAGCAGTGAGTGCCCCATGCCCAGCCCACAACAGCAGGGGCCTGGGGAGAGGCCACCCACAGAAAAGAGGCAGACCCCATTTCTGCCATAGGTGGCTGAGGATACTACCTCCCCACGCAGCTTGTTTACAGCCAGAAGGCAACATTTCAGAGCTGAAGTTTCAGTAGGTAGTTCTTTTCCATGCCATTTCCTCTCTGACAAGTGTGTATTTATTTTGTAGACAAACACAATACAGGATTTTGTGGGGCAGCAAAGGGATGGCACTTGAGAAAACTACCAGCACAGCAAGCTTCCGCAAACAGGGTTTGCTGGCAGTCATGGAGTGTGAAAGGAAAGTAATTGATAAAGACAGAGAAATTAAGGGACTGAATAAGAGCAAATACTAGGAGGGGAAAGAGGAGAATTGTCATATTCTTGCTGTAAGGGTCTCTACCCTCTCAAACCCAGACATGGGCAAACTCTGGTAACATCCAGAGGTTCCGATGCTGTTAAGGGTTCTAAGGACATATGTTCAGCTGTAGGCAGAAAACCAGCCAAAAGATCAGAAAACAAGATGATTCGCAGACATTTTCCTTACCACAATTTGTTTTCTGTTGGGACTTTATCTCAGGTTTTGGTATTTTTTTAATGCATTGGAAAAAGTAAAAATATCAACTTGAGTTTACCTTCAAACCTTTCCCATCCTTAGTATTTGAATAATGGTGAAACTGGTATTGCTCTCAGCAGTCAGAAGGTAGAAGACTAAGAGCAATTACTTATGGTTTTAGTTTTCTGGATAGCCCATTTTTGTCAAATGACATATTGCATGGGTGAAGATGTTCCTCTTTTTAAGTCTCCATTAGAAACTGACTAATACAGATCTCTGATCTTTTGCTGCTCACTAAGTATGGTAGCAAATTCGTCAAAATGCAATCAACTATTTTTTCCTGCCTAAATTTACATGCTTTTATACTAATTGGGGGGGTGGGGGAGGTATCCTACTGAATGTGCCTTGTAACAAATCTCACATCGTCTCTTGCAGAGAAGAGCAGTCTCTTAATGCCAATAGATTGTCACTAAAGCCAGGCTTGTCCTGGCAGAGTTTACACATTCCTAAACTCTTGCATAGTCCGTTCCTTTCCTACCCAGCTCCAACAGGAGCAAAGATCAGGGAAGCCTGCACAAAGCCTGCCCTGTGTAGCCACAAAAGACACTAGATCTGAAATGGATGTTTCTGAGCAACAAAACTGTGACCTTTCTTGGCCAGCGTAGTTACTGCAGTGCTCTCCAGGACAGCATAAGGAAGGCGGGTCAGGGAGCAATGTGGCACGGTGACTCCAAACATTTGTGTCACAACAGTGATAGATTTGGATCCTTACATGGTTCTTTTCCCAAGTGTTCTCTCATTGCAAACACAGCTCTCTTACATTCATGTTAGCAGTAGTCTTGTGCTGTCCAGGCTAGGTACAAAGTGTAGACTCTGTTTTCACTTGGGATGCCCTGTTTTTGCTGTGGGAGTACAGCTTAAGCAGCTGTGTGCCAGCAGTACTCCCACGTGCCTTGCCACACTTTCCTCCCTGCCTCTTATCAAAAAAGAAGATATATTTTCCACAATGAACCAGGGAAGGACAGTTAAAGATGCTTACCTTACTGCAGCCTATGGGCTACTGCATGTAAATGGTGCTTTAATGGTGCCTTAAAAAATGCTGCATTTTACGTGGTGCTGGTAAAGCTGCAAGAATTTGATAGCGGCTACCCTCTTCTGTGTTCCCACCACCTGTTCTGACTCTAAGCTTAAAACATATCCCTAGAGGCATCCTTCAGGCGGAGCACACACACGCATACCCACAATGGAGTTAATCTCAGGTGAACTCTAGGGTGAGAGAACTGGTGGCTCTGGCGAAGTCAGGGAAGCACATAGATGGAGATAAGGCCACCTTGAATAAAACAAGCTGTGAAAGCACCTCTGTGGTAGCTGGCTGTTTTGTAGGTATTATTACAGCAGAGACAAGATTTAAGTATTTTGAATGAAGGATTTCTGCCTAATAACCTATTTATCATGATTAAGTAGCATTTACAAGAAACACTGTGAGATACACATTACAGGCAGTGGAAAAGTAAACTCAAGAGGCGATCTCTGGAAAAACCCATTCAGTATGGCCTCATTGAAGGGCAAAGCCTCAGTCCACCGGGCATCCTGGGGGGTTAGGCAGGCCAAGGAAAAGTCACACCAAGAAAGAAAGATGAGTCCTGTGTGTTGGTGCTCTGGAGGAAGGGAGGGCAAGGGAGGGGCACAGAGCTACTGCAAAATGATGTCCCTCTGGGCATTTCCAGCTTGAATGAGAGGAGGACAGAACATGTCACATATCAGCACTTTTCTTGCTTCTTTTAAGCATTCACTAAATCAAAGAGTTGTGTAGGGTTTTCAGGCACCAGGTTCGATCCTGCACTGTCATGGTTATCGAAAAACCAAAGTGAATGTGCTGCCTGCTTCTGCCCTAACTTCAGTTAGGCTGATCTGCTCTGCTTCGCTTACTTCAAATGCCCAGGCTGCCTTGCAGAAATTGATGTCACTCTAGAGAACTGTCTGCAACCTTTGAGAAACCATTGCTGGGAGAGGAAGGAAATTCCAGTTTGACTTGAACACAAAGAACAAGAAGGAATGAAAAATGAAACCACTGTATTTACACTTTGTGAGGTGTCAGCACATACTTCCTTTTTATAAACATGAAAACACAGGACTTCTACTTTTGTGGGCTTTTTTCTTTTTCTTTTTTTGTTTTAAGCAAGAGAGTATCAGCAGAGAATGCCGTATTTTCATTCATGCAAGAACAGATGATCCATAGAAGAAATGAGCTGTGGCTGATTTTATGCTTTTTTCATATATATGCTTTTCTTATATGTATGTGTGTATACACACATGTGTACATATGCATACACATATACATGTGTGTATATTGATATGTGTACATGACTCCATGTGTATCTATATACAGATGTATGTATATATGTGTATATGTGCACAATATCATAGAATCATAGAATCACAGAATAGTTAGGGTTGGAAAGGACCTTAACATCACATGGTTCCAACCCCCCTGCTATGGGCAGGGACACCTCCCACTAAACCATGCCACCCAAGGCTCTGTCCAACCTGGCCTTGAACA
>JARCZZ010024938.1:0-20287 GCA_030323915.1 Brotogeris chrysoptera | reverse complement strand
CTGCTCTCCGTTTTCACATCCTGGACATGACGTGCTGTGGTATGGAATAACCTCTTTGGTCAGTTTGGGTCAGGTGCTCTGCCTCTGTTTCCTCCCAGCTTCCCCTCCTCCCCGGCAGAGCATGAGACCCAGGAAGCCCTTGGTCAGACCAAACCATTACCAAGCAGTAACTGAAAACACTGGTGTTATCAGTGCTGTTCCCAGGCACAAAATCAAAAAGACAGCACTGCACCAGCTACCAAGAAGGAGAAAAATGACTGCTGCTGCTGAACCCATGACAAGATCCTTTCCAGACTGAAGAATCCATGGTTGCATACGGAACAAAACCAGAACTCACTCCGCTCTACATAAGAAGCACTAATTGTCACAACAACCACGAGTCCTCTGACAGTTTATCAGTTGAACTTTGCTAACCCAACGTATGTATTGCTCACATTGTTGGACCTTCTCCAACTCCTCCCAGCAAATGGGTTGGAAAACAAAAATAAGGGACCTAAGGGAGACTAAGAAAAAAGATAATGAAGTAATTTTCTTCCTTATTGTAGTGGTATGGCTGCAACATTCACGATCAAATTACATTAGAAAATTTATAGGAAAAAGTAGTCATTTTTTGGTTTTTTAAAAGCTAAAGTTTTAAGAAAGGAGACGAGGATGTGGTCAAGTAAGGACAAAAAAGTAATACGAGCATGGCATTATCCTTTTTCCTGGTAAAACATTTGGTTTAGGTAAAAATATTGTTTCATCCCATAAACCTTGTACTCTTTGTTTACAAATATTTAAATCCCATGGACATTTAGAGTAAATCAAATGTTTTGGTAGTTTTTAACAAGTCACTAATTCACATATGTTAAACCTGTCTTAAATGAGACATTTAACTCCAGCATTAATTTGTAAGCCTTATCAACCTATATTTCTGTACAATATTAATGATATATTTCTGTATAATACTAATGACAAAGCACTGGAGCAGGCTGCCCATGAAGGTTTTAGGAGATATTCAAACCCAGCTGGATACACTCCTGAGCAACCTCCTATAGATTAACTTGCTATGACCAGGGATGTTGGAAGAGACAACCTCCAGAGGCGCCTGTTAACCTCAGCCATGCTGTGATTCTATGATTAATAGAAAAACACAGTCAACTTCAGAAGGTGTTTGAGTTCTGTGGTGATTTTTCTCCGTTAACTATCAAAGAAACTGATTTAACTGAATTCCTAATGTTCCAGTTTAAGCGAAGTATCCAAATTTAGTTTATGCTAGTCCAAGTTAAGAGAAGGACTTTAGCAGCTAAATAGCTTCCTAGCCTGTATGAGAAACACTTTGTCCAGCAGGACCAGGGCAGTGATTGTCCCCCTGTACTGGGCACTGGTGAGGCTGCACCTTGAATCCTGTGTTCAGTTCTGGCCCCTCGTTATAAGAGAGACATTGAGGTGCTGGAACGGGGCCAGAGAAGGGCAATGGAGCTGGTGCAGGGCCTGGAGCACAGTGTGATGGGGAACGGCTGAGGGACCTGGGGGTTCAATCTGGAGAACAGAAGGCTCAGGGGGACCTTATCACTCCCTACAACTGTCTATCAGGAGGATGGAGCCAGGAGGGGGCTGGTCTCTGCTCCCAAGTAAGAAGCGATAGGACAGGGGAGGTTTAGACTGGATGTTAAGAGCAATTTCATCATTGAGAGGGTGCTTACACATTGGAACAGGCTGACCAGGGCAGTGGTGAAGTCACCATCCCTGGAAGTGCTCAAAAGTGTAGATGAGGCCCTCAGTGCCATGGGTTAATGGTGGCCTTGTCAGTCATGGGGTAAGGGTTGGACTTGATGATCTTAAAGGCCTTTTCCAACCTACTTGATTTTATGATTTTATGATATTATGATCATAATAATGTTGAGTTTGCTTCATTGCCAAAACTATTTGTTTAAATGAAAACAAAAGCATGTGATGTCTTTACTGCCATTTACTGAAACATGTTACTTAAGGCCTTAATTCCATAAAATATTGAAAGATATGAGTTTGAATTTCAAGCCATGTTAGATAAGAATGGAGACCTGCAGGATTAAAATCAATTACATGCTCAAATGCTCTTCATGATCAGAGCCACCATAGTTAACACTCAGCATCATTCTACAGACAGGTAATTATGTATTGACTTTGCAAGGTTTGTACAGTTGTATTTTCTTACAAGGTACATTTGACTGTTCTGTGTATCTCAGTCTGATGCAGTTTAGGAAACAATTAAAGCCTCTTTCCAGGTCATTCAACTTGGCTACACACTGTTGCGTGGTCATGAAAGCATTTTGTTCTATTTTTTCTGAACTGGCATTAGAAGTTATTCTGACATTGACTTCTTTGCAGGACTAGATTATTTTTTCTGTGGCACTCCTCTCTTTTTTATAATATCTCATTACTAGTTAAAAAAGACTGAAGAATTTAATGCATCAGGTTATACTATGCAACTTGGAAGTACCTCATTTCCTAGCAAAATCACATCCACTTTTGGGAAATACATATTTTCAGTTTATGATGATTTCCTTATTAAATTTAGGAGAACTCCATTGCACAGTTTTCCACCTGTACCTATTAAAAAAATATTTCTGCATTTTTTATGAAGTTTATTGTTTGCTTCAAAAAGGATGGATACATATTGAAACTTTTATTTAAATTAAATACATCATTATTATATTCTAGAGCAAATGCTGTTTAGTATGGGGATAGTCTTAGAATAGGAATAATTTGCCTCAACTTAGACTTGTTGAAGTGTGGGGTTTTTATATAAATTAGCTTCCTAAACTTCTTCAGTAGTGATTTTTGTATGCAGTGTTCCTTTGCTGTGCAATTCCTCTCATCTCTCTAAGAAACTTTTGTTCAGACTGTGTGAGTCATATTCACTACATTCTTGTCTCATATCACCAATTTTAGCAGAAACTTGATTATTAAACTACATTAATACAGTCTAGTTGGCTATCACTAAATGAGCTGAGTCATGCCAACAATGCATATCATACCTATATTTTGATATTCAGTATTTGATATTCAGCATTTAGTACTTTTTAATGAAAGAGTTAGTGCCTTTTTTTATGCTTGACAAGTTTCACCAGTTGTAGAAAAGACAGCTAAAAGCAAGCTAGGTATGGTGCAGGGACCTGTACCATAAGCCAGTCATCAGTCTGGTGTCTCTTGCCAGGAGCTAACATGTGCCTTCCCTCTCATGGGATGCTGCAATGTACTCACTGAAAAAGTGAAGGCAGGATTGGTCTCCCTGGGATGGAGAGAGAAGCTTCATTAATCATTCTTCCTTGGCAAGTTCAGCTGTGTTTTCGAGCACTACTACATTATCTCCTGGGATTACTTACTACCTGTAGTAAATACAGTGGTATAAAGAAGTACTTCCAAAGAGCGTATTAGATATTAATCCAAAAGTTCATATCAGCGTGCAAATGGATTAAAAAAAAAAGATTACCATGAGCATATTGTCATATCCAACAGCTTAAATATGTCTTTTTTATTCTCTGTCTTACTTTATCAGATGACAGATATTAAGTAGTAATGACTGTCTCTTTTCTAAACATCCCCTCAGTCTTACAAGAAATGAGGTTTGCAGCATTTTCCTATTCTAGATTTCAGTTTGCTTAAGGTCACAGGTTGTGACTTCTCCCCCTCAAAATCATTCATACTCTAGTGAAACAAAATAACTATTATTTACACAGTAGTGATCTCAAGTTTCTCATACAGTTGCTTTCCATATGCTAACTACTCTACATTGTAACTTCTCCAGGAATTATGTCTAGATATAATTTTTTTTTTTTTTTGCAAAGCTTGTTTCCTTCTCATTAATGGTACCTCAAATAGCTTAGTGTTTCGCCAAATATGGTTTGTTTAAATTTACAGTGCAATACAGAAAAATTCTTGAGAACCCAGAGAAAATTAAGGACTTTTCTAAGTTGAGTAGTTAAGGTACAAGAATCATATATAGCAATAAAATATAATTATACATATGAATTGATGTTCCACTGAATATAGTTTTCATTGCATATGTTAATATATTATTTTATATCAAATCACATAGTTTTATATTATTCCATGTTTTATAACATCTTTTATGAAATGCATATTATAACAGGTTACATATTATACATTAAGTCTGGAGACCTCTTCTGGTTTATGAAGATCCAGGGTGTCGGAAACAAAGGTTTAGACTCTTCATTGTTTTATGAAATTACTACAACCTGTAAATATCTTCCTGGCATAATTATATTAAGTATTTAATCAAGTATTTTGATTCCAATCTCTTCTGTCATTATGGAACAAGACAGTCACCTTCATCTGATAGTGGCAAGGAATAACAGATAAGCCACTTTGAATTAGGAACATGGCATTTTATGTAGTTGCAAGTCTAGCTTCAAAATGCCTGGCCCGTCTTTTTGAGTATACTAGATTACGTTATGATACCTATTCTACTGTCTGCCATCTCCCTAAAGAATGTTGTGCTTTATTGGTCTTCAAATATGCTTCTTCCTTCTACTGAATACTCATATCTAAGTTTATTTTTTTCTGACACATTAACTTGCATTTTCAAAGGTTGAATTAATCCCTTTTAGTTACCTGCAGACATTTTAGAATTAAAAACTATCTTGTCAATTTGTGACATACTCACTGATGTTTGTAATACCTTCCATTTTGTACTGGTTTAGAATGTAACCTGTTTGTATTTAGCTTTTTGTCATGGTTTAAGCTGAGCCTGTCACTCAGAACCATGTAGCCATTCTCTCACTCCCCCGCCCCCGCCTTCCTCCCCCCTGCTCCCAGAGGGATGGGGAGGAGGATCAAAAGAATGTAACTCCCATGGCTTGAGATAAGAACAGTCCAGTAACTAAGGTATAACACAAACCACTGCTGCTACCACCAATAATAATAATGATAAGGGAAATAACAAGGGGAGAGAATACAACCACTCACCACCCGCCGACTGATACCCAGCCCAAGTAGAGCAATGACCTAACCCTTCCAGGTAACTGCCCCCATTTTATATGCTGGGCATGACGTGCTGTGGTATGGAATACCTCTTTGGTCAGTTTGGATCAGGTGACCTGTCTCTGCTTCCTCCTGCCTTCCCCTCCTTCCTGGCAGAGCATGAGACACAGAAAGCCCTTGGTCATAGTAAACATTACTGAGTGGCAACTAAAACCATCAGTGTCATCAGCGCTCTTCCCAGGCTGAAAGTCAAAAAGACAGCACTGCACCAGCTACTAAGAAGGAGAAAAAATGACTGCTGCTGCTGAACTCAGGACACTTTTCATCCACACCATTCATTAAAATAATAATTTACATCAAAATATAGAGAGGATTCTAAAAGACCACCAAAATCAGAGAGCATTTGCCTTCCTCAGTGATGCTGTTAGTAATCATGCCTTTCGTTTTTCAGAGTCTCCACTTGCGAGTTTCTTAAACTTTTCTTTTGGCAAAACTAAAGCACACAATAATGAAATAACCAAAGGTGGTGATCAAGGGCATTTATCTAGGTTTGAGCCACAAAATCAGAATGTCTGCCTCAGTTTCATTCGTGGCAAACTTTTCCTTTATAGCCTTAAAATAATTACTGAAACACATTTGGAAAATAGAAGAAAAGCGCTAGAGAGAAGGGTTACTCCTGGGTTCATCCTGCATTATAAATTTCAGCTACAGTTTTTCAGCCCATTATAGATTATACACAGGTTGACATTCTCATCTCGGACTAAATCCTTGTGGTACACCAAGGTCTTGTTCTCCAAACAATTAATTCTGTATAACTGTAAGAGCTCCCATCTGCAGTGAATAGCAAAATCTCATCCCAGACTAACCCTGGGAGGGATTAGGTATCTCCAAGGACAACTGTAATGGTTTGGATGAGAGGGTTTCTTAGAGGTCACACTGGCAGTGCTTGTGCCAATGTTTCTTCATTCTTCCATGCGAATCTTATACCCTTCTGCTACATCCTCTGTATAAACCTTACATCTTCTGCATCACACTGTAAGAGCACAGCTACTGCTCTTACACTGCAATGGAAAACTTCTCATTTTCTTGGGTATGTTATGAACAGAATATAAGGAATCCTAATCAGATTTGTAAAATAAACTTAGTCCAAAGATACCCATGTAGAACCCAGAGAAATCATAAACACATAGGGTAGTAACCTTTGGGGTATCTCATGCCTTAAAGCTAAATTTAAAGTAGAGGCAGGGAAGGGATTAGTTTCAGGAAAAGAATCTGTGGTCACTTAAAGAGCTAAGGCAGTGGGGTTTGCATTGAAGGAGTATTAAGCATTCCTTGATATCATGACTTAGAAAGAGGAATCCTGGAATAAATTCATATGAGAAGAATCATTTTACTCCTATAGTAGAAATGAAAAAGTAGACAAATCTTGCAGAAATATGTAAGTAGACAAATGTGTGACCCCCAAGAGACCTCCAAATAAGTAGGTCCAAAGGTCTATAAGATAAATAGCATGTCAAGAATTGCTCCAGGTGCTCATCATGCAGGTCCAGAGAGATCACTGTCAGCAGGGCTAGCAAGAACAGAATGGTCCAGTAGACTGGGGAGCAGGAACAGCCTAGTTGAAGGAACTCATGCTGTAACTGACTGCAAGATTGGTGTCTGTCATAGAGGTCCTGTATGGACTAATCTGTCAAGAGGAGAAAAGCTCTACAGATGGCAACTCAGAGTCTTACAATACTCTAATTGCAATAATAATGGGCAATTACAATTAACAATGAGTAGCCATGGGGTAAGAAGTAACCAGGGTGGCTAGTTCTGCGTGGGAGGGTAGAACACACCCCAAGTACATGGAGGCATAACATTTTTACCTAACAGTAAGTGATTAGGTGGTGGTTAGTGATAGGTGATATGTACACCTTACCAAGAGGGAAACATAAACAGTTTCAACAGACCAAAGGATTCACAAAAGAGGGTTAGTTTTTTTTTTGGTTTTTTTTTTTTTTTTTTTTTTTTTTTTTTGTTTTTTTTTTTTTTTTTTTTTGTTGTTGTGGTTTTGTTTTGTTTTGTTTTTCCGTAATACTGTGTTTGTTGCAGAGAAAAAGCTGCCTGAATAGCTTTCAGAGTAACTTAGCAACACTTTCTTTCTTTGTCTTTCCTCTATTTTTCTACATAATGTCTCCTTAAAGAAATATCTTTAGTTAAACTTTCTCATTTGGGCTCAGTTACAATCCCAAGCTTGAGCCATCTGTCATTTACTTGCCTGCTGTTACTGATGAAACTGACCCCAGAAGTAACATCTGAAGACTTAAACTTTGGGGCATGGGGCATGTGGCATATGAACCTGACTTTTACATCGCTAAACAATCACTACTGGTATTTTCTCTAGGCTATTTATTGCCCATATGCCTTGCATTTGTATATACATACTTAAGTACATGAATACTTCCTTTAAAAAGAAGTCTTACAGTCCACCATATTCCCTTAAGGCACTCTCTTTCCTATTTGTCATCACTTTGACCTCGTGGACATCTATGTCTTTAAGAACCCAGGACTCTTCAAACTATTTTACATGAATATGTAGTAATATGGAATTTTAGAATTAGTTTCAGCCTTAACTCTGAAATTACTTGGTTTTGCCAAGATACATCAAAGAATACAAAGGCAGATTTTATGATTTAATATTATAATTATATCAGAAATCTTTTACTTTATTTGGCATGACTCTTCTTAAATGTTCGTATTTTAAAAACACATTTGAACAGTAGATTGAACCCAATGGCATTTTAAATCTTTGAGTTATCTATTTCAGGTGAAAATTAAAACATGCTATTACGTATCTACCAAATGGAGCATAGTGCTTGAGGCATTTCAGCTTTTTGGAAAGTGGCACAAACAATATCTTTTTTGTAAGTGCCTTTTTTAATGGTGTGCCGAACAGTGTGTGTAACTGTTAGCATAAAGGAATATAAAGCATATGGAGAATTGTAACAAAATATACATGCAAGTTCGTAATAGGTATTTCTACAGAGATTGGTATCAGAACTGGTAAATGGTAAATAAACCCCATTAATTTTTCTATGCTTTTTTTTTTTTTTTTTTTTTTTGTGGTTTGTTTTCCTTTTTTTTCAGTCCCACTATTCTGTCCTATTTTTGAGATGGTTAGTGGTCTCATGTAATCATATTGCAGTGTTATCATTTTGGGGGCTTCAGTGCTTAATCTCTTTTCTTGGCCGGATAAATTATCCTCTTGTCCCCTGCAGCCAACTACAGTAATTTCCAGTGAATGCACTAATGAGGGCAGAACTGATTAAATGTAGGCTGCCTTTGTGATAAACTTAGCCAACAAGCTGCCTGTCAGTATCGAGGGAGTTTTTCTAGGTTAGGCATTTTTCCAAAAGTAAAGGAGAATTTTCTGATCAGAGGTTTACATTCCTGCCAGGAATAGATATATGAATAGACAAGTTATGTGCAGCTCTGCTAACTGCACAGTTGGGTTCAGACATAGAACTGTGTCACTGATAGAGGGTCTCAAACAGAAAAATATGCTTCTGTGGTTACCTGCTCTATCAACTTTACCCTGTTCTGGTGCCAGTTGCTCTTTATAAAAAAAGATGATGCAATGCATAGTCTCAGCTTTTACAATGGAACCCTTTAGCACTAGAAGAACTGTATACTGTAATGTTACAGAAACTGTAAAATTAATATGCCATATTCTGCAAAGAAAGGATAAGAAATACTAGCTTAGACAAATAGTACATTTCGTCTATGCCATGTGGTATAAATGTTTCTCTTTTCCCTATTGTTTGGAAAACAAGTCTGGAAAAGCTAGACTAGAAATAACACTGTAAGTGTTACGATGGTAAGAACAAACAGGCTAAATTCCCTGGTAGGAAAAATAGACTACCTCTAAGCATATTGAAGTGTCTGTGGACCTACTTGGCTAATATTTGGTTATGCTTAGTATTGCATCAAATAAAACCAACTGAATTCTTCTGTGTAATGCTTGATCACATTCTTCATACGTATGTGAATAAATTTTATTCCAGTGAATGTTCCTGGATGGAAGAGATTCTGTCACCATAAATAAAAAATAATTATGGCAGAACTCTTTCCAGAAATATTCACACAAATATTTGAATAATCCTGTTTTTTTCCATGATAGAACAACCATAAAGGATTACTGTGAACACGCATTTACACAGAACTTTTATACGAAGATTATGCATTTCTGTGAAGCAGAAGTCAATCAATCAATCGATCAATAGTAGTTCAAAATATCATATGAAAAACAGCAGTGAATTTTCCAAAAAGCCACAACCCAAAATCTTTCACATAAACTACTCATCTCTGAATGTAGCACACTTATAAAAATGAGAGTTGTTCACAAGTAAATGTAAGCAGGATATAGTATTTCATTAAATTCTTGTCACAAATGTGCCTAGGACTCTCTGTATAGTGTAGACAGATGTAAAGACATTAATACATGTTAAAATGCATAACATTATATATGCTTTCAAATATCTGTTTACCGGGAGAGTTTCATAAGCATTCTCTAAATTCTTGGATGCTTATAAAAGTTCATGAGCTTTACTCACGGTGAACTATTTTGCTCCCAGACTACTACAGATAATCTCTAAGAGAATAATAGCTGCCATAAGAAGCAGTAATACTCTCCAGTAAAGCATGCCTAACATTTCACTGCAATGGTGTGTTTGGTGCTCTCATTCTTTATTGCTTAAACTAAAATCTAAGACTGGTTAACAGCTTAAAGACCTTTAGTTTGGTAACTGCTGGATAGCTCCTTCTAGTGAGGAATGCAGTATGCAGCAACCTTCTGTATGACTCCTCAGAGTCTTACTCTCCAATGGATCTATCTTCATACAAAAAACACATCCCCTTTTCTTGGCAGAAGCCATCCTTGAGAAGCTACAACACAATATTTTGCTTTGACCCTTGCTTATGAAGCAGCACATAACACTGGCAGGGCACTGACTTCTTTGACAAGTCCTTGCTAGTCATTTCTCAAGGATTACAGCATGAAAATTATATGAGAGAGTTTATATTTATATGTTTATATACATGTATGTATCAATGTACATATATATGCATGCACATGCATACATAGCTGCGTATATGTATAGGTATATTTAAACATTCACAAATCTATGTATATGTAACTGTGCACATACAAATTTGATATCTATGTATATGTTAATACAAGTCATATAAAGATACATAAATCACTGCAATGGCCTTTTTTTCTTTTGCCAAAATTGGTGCCAATTGACATCTAAACTGTAGCAACTTTAAGCAATAGATCTGAAGGTTAAAAAAGATATTCTATATTAGTGAACTTTGCCTCCTTGTTTAGATTTTGGGGATTCAGCTTCTTCTGGAAAACAAACACTTTTTGGTAAGACTACCAAAAATACCAACAGTGCCAGCATGGAAATATTGCCAGTAGAACCACTTCTTGTAGTGTCTTAAAAAAAATAAAAAAAAAAAAAAAAGAAGAAAAAAGTGTAAAAGATCATGGCTTGTTTAGCTTTTTAGCTTAACAAAATATAAAGTAACAGTAAAGAGGATGTCTCTATATAAACATATAATAGGCAAACCCAGGGAAGCAAAGGAGGTATATAATTTAAAAAAGATGTTGACAGATGAACAGATGTACAACTTTGAACCAGGAATAACTCTGGGCTAAAAATTAGAATAAAATTTATAACTTTTGGAGGAATGTGGCTCTCCAAAAGAACAATAAGGAAAAATAATCCTTCTCAGTCTTGAAAAGGAAAAAAAAAAAAATCTAATGTGGGTGCCCCACACAATTATATCAGGTTACACAAGCTAGAAGAAAAACAGAACTTCGTGACACAGAATGCCCTTTCTGCACACAACTCCAGAAAGTTTTTTGTTGCATTTCTATTTTTTTCATATGTTGTTAATTTCCACTACACAAACAATAAAGAAACCACATAATGTCCTGTACACTCTTAATAAAAACATACAATTCTTGTGGAAATGCTAGGCTGTGTAACCTCTCTAGCCACAACGTTTTCCTTCTTCCAGTAGCACCTCACAAGGTTACACACTGAGACTAACTATAAACTTACACAATAAAGAAAACTTTCCAAAGGAATGTAACTACAGTACTGATCAATTCTGCTTGTGTTCTTTGAAGCTTGGCTTGCCTTTAAATTCTGACTTTGGTAGTCTCATGCTTCAGACACAAGATTTTTGTGTGAAGATTTACTTTATCACATTATATGTGTCACTCTCCAATATCAGTGTGTTGGTAAAGTTTGCAGAGTCATACTGTTAGGAATGCAGAAGCAGATCTTGCTTAATTACTTTCCCTCAATGGGGTTGAAAATTAGACTCAAATTCTGGCTTTTCTACTGCACTTGAGAGTACTATGGATAATGAAGCAGAAAGGAGAAAAAAATCAGCTGGAAAGCAAACAAACAAACAAATGTAGGATGAAAAAGGAAAAAGAAATCAGAGAGAATTGCAAATCAATATTACTTAGAGATGGATGAGAGTGCAATATGAAATGAATTAAAAAGAAAAGCTGCAATGTTTTCTGCTTAAACTTTGCCGTCTTGAAAGATATGGTGAACGTCTCCTGTTTCTTTTAGAACAAAAGGACTGTTTCAAGGACAGCTAACATAAAATTTCAGATTTTTAAAAAATCTTGTGATTTTTAAATTATTAAACAAACCCTTTATTTTGGTGGCATTTAAAAAAACCTCATACCTCCTAAGTATTCTCTTTGATGAGAGCAGTTTGTAACATCCTAAAGTTGAAAGTGTATCCTCAATCACCAGTGAAGCGGCAAACAGGCATGTAAAACCTGCCTGACCTAGGCTGTAGAAGCCTGTGACAAAGAAAAGGTCATCTTTCTTGGCCTAGCTGTGGCTGGTTCATGTTGCACTTTTGGTCTTTTGGATTATGTAGAAGAAGAACAGATATGTTTTTCTGGGTATAGCAATGACTCTTTAGGATGTTTCTATGAGAGTCAGAGCCTCCTTTCAGACCATCCCTTTATTCCTTTCTCAGTCTTGTAACTCCTGAAGTGAAAAATTTCCTGTGAATGCTTGTAGCCAAGACATTTCTGCTGCTGATTTAAATGCTGCTGAAGAGAAGGACTATTATAAAGCAATATGTATGGCCATGAAGCATGACTGCTGTAGGATCAAACACCTATGATTGCACGTGGGTGCTCTGGGGACATGTGTTACTCCAGGTTATATACATACAGGAGCACATCACAGCACTCCTGCTCTATCAGGATAAGAGTGACATACAGGTGCAGCCTTCAGACTTCATGACTGATACTTAGATTTTATATACAATGACGAAGTCTCTTTTCATTTAATAGCATTGACTCTCACCGGCAAGATTTACATTTAATATTAGACTTAGATTGACAAAAGAGTAACAGGTAGTGGGGATCATCAGAAAGTCTAGAATGGCACACAGAAAAACTGGTAAACTCCATGACCGTTTTCAAAATGTCAGATAGAAGGAGATATGTGCTCAGGGAAATGGTTCAATTATATTGGACACAGAAGAGATGCATGAAAAAAGTGCTCAAATGTTGCAGTTAAATTAAGCCACACACATGCACAGGCATGCCAAAATATTTGGCATGGTATTTTAAGGCAGACAAACTATATGGCCTCCTTAGCAATGCACAATGCTTTTTGCTGTGTCCCACTTACAGCAAAGGAAACTGTTGTAGTTTTGAGTGTGCCAGATGTCTTCTCAGTCAGCCAGTCTCACATTTAACAATGTTCTATGCCTAAACCTGATATAAACACAGTGGTGCTGCTCACTGAGTAGCCAGCTCCTTAATCTGAGGGAAAATATCATTGCAAGAAAACATATGAAATGGCAGACAACTTCAGATCATTCCTGGTGGACAGGCTTCCTGTGAAGAAAAACTGCCAAGAGAAGAATGAAGGCTAACTCCCAAAGCAATGAAAAGGAGAAGAAAGAAGGACAAATATGCTAACATATTTGTCTATCTACCAGTACATTTACTGGTGCATCTCAAGTGCAGTTGCCACTCCCAAGGGTTTGCAGTACTGGGATCAATTCATTTACCTATGAAAAGTCATTGCAGGTGAGCAGGATGACAAATCCAGGTGTAAGGGCTGGGGTGGTGGAGTGTCACCTCAGTACTAAGCTTCATCCTTTATGAAATCTCTCCGTAAGCTCCCCAGTATCTGATCAATAGTTTTTGAGGGATCATTGTCTAAATAAATAAATTTAAAACACCTGCAGATGCTTTGTTTTTCAGTAGCTTAATAATCAAGCCTCTGACCTCTCAGATAACAATATTTACTTGTTGGAGAAATGTCAAGAAAGAAAAGTCAAACCTCATTCATGAAATAGTTCGGTACTTCTTGTGAGTAAATTCACATATTTCTCAAGGTCCTAGTGTTTTCTATCGTTATATTGAGCTAGTCAGTATAAATGGAAAAAATGTCCAGTAGACCCACTCACTTTGGAATTATAGTCACAGTTACAGACTCATAACACATTACCCACTTTCATTGAAGGTCTTAGCTATGCTCAGATTTAATGGATGAATCTAAATCATCATTAATTTTTCAAAGATAAAACATGACATCTCAAAATATAGGTGTTTTCAAAAAGGAATGAAAGTTGAACAAGCTGGATGAACCTGTAACCTGAGAGTTTCTGAGCATTATAGTTAAAGAAGTGACTAAGACAGAGTAACTAGTAAATTTTCAAAGTAATTTTATAAACTGAGTTTTGTTTTTTTTTTCTTAAATTCTCAATTTTCTGGTGAGATTAACCCTTCATCCTCCTTTTCTCAAAATAAATCAGTGGATGATAATTTCTCATTTCCCTCTTTTCTGCTCAGAACAAGTTCCTATTGAAGGCTTTCCATCCCTTTGCTTACTTAGATGGCAACCAGAAAATGCACTTATTACTCTGTACCTTGTTTTGGGGTATGTGACATTTTGTTAAGGAAAATATTGTCAGATTTGCCATGGCATATATCTCCTTCAGTACTGGAGCATCTACGTTCTCTTTTATTGAATATTTGCTAAAGTTGGGGCTTTTTTCCTCCTATTTTTAAAATCTAAATTTAAATCATATTATATTTGCCTCAAGCTGTTAAAATACCTGTTTGTTTAGTATATGTATGAATACCAGCACCTTTGTACCTACTTGCAGGGCTACTCTTAATCTCTCCCTTTGCTAATCTTCATGTAGGACAATTTTTCTACAGAGAAACTGGTTAAATATCTCAACAGGTTAACTGGAGAGTTGGCAGAATCTATGTCCTTGGACATAATCTAGGCTAGGTTGTACATGGCCCTGAGTAACCTTATCCATCTGGCTTGGGAGCAGGGTATCAGACTAGGTAACCTCTAGATGTGCCTTCCAAGCTATATTTTATTGTTTTGTATTTTATTAATTTAATTCAATTAAATGTCCATTAACATAATATCATTTGTAAATTACTTCATACTTTTCAGGTACATATTATATGATATACTAAATGCTATAAATATCTGTTTGTGTATCCATCTACCTATCTCTCTGTCTGTCTTTCTACCTACCTACCTCATATATACAAATAAGTATTTTAGAAGACTAGTTTGAAATCATCAGAATAAATAATGAATAAACATATTTTCACATAATTAATGGAAAATTACATGATACGTATCTTTATATGTGAATAATTTCTTTTCTACGAAATATTATTCCTTAAGGTTGTATAGCTGGTTCTAAGGTTCGTTAACTTAGCAGTCCAGAACTCTGAAAAGCTTACATCAAACTCTGAAGTTTGAAAATTATTCTGAGTGTATAAAAATAAACTGTTTGGATGAATTTTGTCAAGAACATAAAGAAAATCAGCTTAGTCAAAACAGTATCATGTCCGTTATCTTTAATGAGTACCACCCATCGTGCTTCACAGTTATGCTGAACACAGTGACATAATGCAGAATGGTTGAGGAGTTTACAATTGCATGTTTTGTATTCATAGTACAAAAGTCACCTTGATTTTTTAGCTCTTCTATGCAATTACATTACCACTAACAGAGTAGGGAAGGCTTGAGTTGTCATTTATGCAGACTGAGAAGAACATCATGTACGAGATTCACTGAACCGAAGAACAAGTAGATGCTGCAGTATCACATTAAAATGCAATAGTGTTTGAGAGGACCGTGTTTAGAATATAGCTTGTTTATCTTTATTAATCAACTGGATAATTCCTGTTATTTTTTACTTTAATCTATTGTCTCATGAATACTTCAAAGAGAAGGATGAAATATAATGCTATGATGTAGCATGAGAGAAAAAATGCAGGGTTACGATTTCAAGGAATATTCACCACTGTTCAGCATGTGAATTGAAACCCTCTGAATCTAAGAGAAAGAAACTGATTTAATTCAGACTGGAGATCTGATACCTGTATCTCTTCCTGACAGCTTAAATAGAACTCAGCTGGTACCTTCCACAAAAGGGTGAAATTCATTTACAGCAAGGCAGTTTATTATCTGAAAAATAGGAATCTTTTTGGTACCTAAAATCCACCATGGGAATAGGATGTTGCCGCCAAAGATTGTGCTCTACTCAAAAAAAAAACAAACCAAACTTGGAATTTGTCATTTGTTGGATGAATAAGCAGATGACATTTGGTGAAATATTGAGAAACTCAAAGTGGTGGTAAATTACTGCATAGATTATTGGAAGAAGTGTTTGGAGCAGGTTTCAGGGAGAAATTATATATGGAAACTGATCTAAACACAAGAATTTTATGTGTGGAAGTTAATAGTAGAATTTTAATTTCTCAGACCTTCATAATGTACTTCCCTTTGGAGATTGCCATTAAGAATACCTATACATAACAACTGCCTCAGAATCTCCACTTCCTTTTTTCCTAGGTGTGTTTTCAAGCAATTCAAAAATATGTTTGTCGTGGTTTAAGCCATAAATCACACAGTTTGCTCACTCACTTCCCCCTCTTTCTTCCCCCCACTCCCGGAGGGATGGGAAGGAGAATCGAAAGAATGCAACTCTCACAGGTTGAGATAAGAACAGTCCAGTAAATAAGGTATAATATAACACAAATCAGTACTGCTACCACCATAATAATGACAAGAGAAATACAAAGAAAGAGAATACAACTGCTCACCGCCCTATACCAAGCCCGACCAAGCAGTGAACCCCAACCGTTCCAGGTCTCTGCCCTCCGTTTTTACATCCTGGACATGACGTGCTGTGGTATGGAATACCTTTTTGGCTAGTTTGGGTCAGGTGTCCTGTCTCTGCTTCCTCCCGGCTTCCCCTCCTCTCTGGCAGAGCATGAGACTTAGGAAGTCCTTGGTCAGACCAAAACATTACCAAGCAGTGACTGAAATCTCTAGTGTTATCAGCTCAGTTCCCAGGCCAAAAGTCAAAAACACAACACTGCACCAGCTACTAAGAAGGAGAAAAATGACTGCTGCTCCTGAACCCATAACAATGTTCTGACAGCTGCTGCAACAAATAATATAAGAAAGATGTCAGAAATCAGAGAAAATTCTAAATTGTATTATCTTTAAGGAGGAAATTATTTAATTCTTATGTTTTTCATATAATACGCATAATGTAATACAAGCAGAAAACAGTATATGACTTTGCATAAAGTTAGCCATAAATTTAGCTTTCTCCGTTTACTCTGACAGTGATACTTCTAACTCTTTCTTCTTGAAATATTACTTGATCCATCAAGTATGAAAATGTTATTTCATTATAGGGCACTTATTTTTAGATGTCTTTGTGGGAAGTGCTACCACGAATTAGGAAAATAAAATAGTCTCTACCAAGAACAAAGTTATTAAAAAGTGTTAAATTAATGTGGTGGGGTTTTTTTTGTCTGACAAACCCTGTTCAAAAATTTACTTCAGCAGGCACTGCAGTTAGGCAAGTAACTTCTTCCTCTCCCAGTGATCCTTACTAATGGACATAGGTATCCTACTGCTCACCATGTCAGCTGGTATACTGTGCTATGCTATGACTGCTTCTAAGCAAAATGGTTTGGGATCTACTGTTTGACCTTGAAAAAAACATGCAATAGTACACAATTTGCTAAGAATAGCCTCTATTATGCTGCCTGTTGGAAACATTCTCTGGGTTGTAGCTCACCAGTGTCTGGGAAAGTGTTAAGTGGTGCAAGTTGGAAACATGCCAGATTCCAACAGACAATATAAATTGTTATGTCCAGTACTTTGAGACCAAGATGAGTGCTATTTACTTTATTAATGTCAATGTACCACCTGTGCCTCCTGAATGGGTACCTGAGTTTTTCTACATACGGTCTTTGGATGTATAGATTCTGATTGTGAATCCATACTACAGTGGCAGACATACATTAGGTAACGATCAACAGCATAAAGCCTCATGGAAGGTCTGCAACCTAATATTTGTTGTCTTGAATCTGCAATGCTCCTAGGGTTATAGAATACTCTGATCAGCATGGGGAGTAGCCAATTTTCTTTTGACCCTCAGCAAAGTGACTAACATGACATTTTTTTAATTCAGATATTGGTTGAAATGATTTATATCTTGCCAGTGAAGAATGTGGGAAAGATCACATATGGCTACACAGCTGTTTATTGAATCATTACATAGGTACTGTACTTGAAACATCTTTCCATCTTTTACTTGACCCTGGCAAAGCAAAATGTATCACAGAACCATTTGCATTGGAAAAAAATCCTTAAGAACATCAAATCCAGCCATAAACTTAAGAAACCAAATCCAACCATAAACCTAAGAATACCAAATCCAAGTGTAAACTATATCCTTATGGACCTTGTCCATGAGTGCCATATTTACACATTTTAAATACCTCTGGGGATGACCACTCAACTGCTTCCCTGGGCAGCATTTTCCAGTGTTTGACAGCCCTCTCGGTAACAAAATGTTTCCTAATCACTTTTTTTTTTTTTATTTTAAATCAAAGAATAAGAACAATTTTCATATGATTATTAAAACAAAGATTAGTTCACCCATGAGTTTTCTCACTACAGTTAATAGTGAAGCAGCAATAGACACAGAAAAAATTTTACCATATTTCAAGACTGTGACTAATTCTCCTTCAGCAAACAGCACATACAAGGGATGTCTCAAGGAGACAAAGATCTTTCTTGAAAGATTGCAGAGCAACAGCTGATCCATGCCATATTATAAATTACAAACCTTATGTTGGTTTCTAAAAAAATACTTCCTATAGTATTGATAAGTAGTCCCTGTGCAGCACAAGCATGACTTACAGAGGAGACTTAATGGCTATACGCTTTATTGCACATAATACCACCTCATGAGCTCCTGTCTTTTCAACCAGTATTGCCATCTTAATCGTTAGTATGCACAAGTTGGTGGGAAAAGTGAGATTAGTTCTCACGATTATAAGACGTCTCAAGCTTTGTCTTAGCCGAAAGAGATCCTTTTCTCCTTTAATAAAAACTGCATATACAGGACATAAGTTTAATTGTCCATCCATGCAAATGTTGAATTTTTGCCAGAAGAGACCTCTGAGGGTGTAACAGTGATGTGAGACTGGAGATAATCTGAAATATTGTGCAAATAATGATTTTGAACAACTCAATATTTAGGTGCCAATGTAGGTACACATTTAAAACTACTAATGTATACACTGGTTTCTCAATACTTCAAATATAAGGAGCATGAAAATTAAAAATAATTGAAACATAACAGACTCATTACTCAGATACTGGAGTGTGCATAAACATTGTTCCTTTTTGAATATGTTTGCAATTTCTCTAGCAGTTACTTTGCAATCTACTGAATATTAGCCTTCAGCAATGTACTCAATGGCACATAAACTTCAGTGGTCAATATATGCATATTCGTGTTTCATATTATGTATAACATACGTAGGCTGTATGGTGTTACTGCTTTACCACATTAATAAAATTCATGTAATATGATTTGAGGTGTTGAAAGTTAGATTTTTAGTGCAAGTCTCCATATTTAGTGGAGGAAAGGAAATAGATATTTTGCATAAATTTATTTATTGCATCTTTGTCGTAGTTTAAGCCACTATAACTCACCCAGTTCACTCACTCACTCCCCTCTCTTTCTTCCCCCCAGGACCCGGGGGGATGGGGAGGAGGATCGAAAGAATGCAACTCGCACAGGTTGAGATAAGAACAGTCCAGTAACTAAGGCATAACACAAACCACTACTGCTACCACCAATAATAATAATGACAAGAGAAATACAAGGGAAAAGAATACAATCGCTCACCACCGATACACAGCCTGACCAAGCAGCGAACCCTACCCTTCCGGGTCTCTGGCCCAGTTTTTACATCCTGGGCATGCCATGCTGTGGTATGGAATAACCTCTGGTCAGCTTGGGTCAGGTGTCCTGTCTCTGCTTCCTCTCAGCTTCCCCTCCTCGCTGGCAGAGCATGAGAACCAGAAAGCCCTTGGCCAGACAAAACATTACCAAGCAGTAACTGAAAACACTGGTCTTGTCAGTGCAGTTCCCAGGCCCAAAGTCAAAAAGACAGCACTGCACCAGCTACTAAGAAGGAGAAAAATGGCTGCTACTGCTGAACCCACGATGATCTTAATGTAGACAGAGACAGATGGTACCTGTCTCTCTATTGACTATGGCTAAAGGCTTGTTTGTACTGTGCACCTATATGACCAACACTGTATTAGGCCAGGTTCTAATAAATCACCTTGATTCATTTAGGCTAGACACTTACTGACTAATAAGTAATATTAAAGCTTGGTGAAATTAATCTGGCTTTAAAATACACAAAAACTATATCCCATGTATCTGGAAGTCTATATTTTCATAAACACTTTAAAGCACATCAGGTCAGAACCTTTGCTGGTTTAAATCCACGGAATTGAATTCACTGCTGTCATGGGTTCAGCAGCACCAGTCATTTTTCTCCTTCTTGGTAGTTGGTGCCACGTGGTTTTTGATTTTGGGCCAGGGAAAAGCGCTGATAATACCAGTGTTTTCAGTTACTACTTGGTGGTGTTTTGTCTGGCCAAGGACTTTCTGAGCCTCATGCTATGCCAGGGAGCTGGGGGAGCCGGGAGGAAGCAGAGACAGGACACCTGAGCCAAACTGACCAAAGAGGTTATTGCATACCAGAGCACATCATGCCCAGGATGTGAAGATGGAGAGCAGAGACCCGGAAGGGTGTGGTGGTGGATTGGGGGGTCCACTGCTGGGAGGTGCACTGGCTGGGTCGGGCTTGGTGAGCAGTTGTATTCTCTTTCCTTGTATTTCTCTTGTATTA
>JARCZZ010024937.1:28953-45615 GCA_030323915.1 Brotogeris chrysoptera | reverse complement strand
CTTATCTCAACCTGTGGGAGTTGCATTCTTTCAATTCTCCTCCCCATCCCCCCGGGACTGGGGGAAGAAAGAGAGGGCAGTGAGTGAGTGAGAGAACTGCGTGGTTGATTGGACATAAACCACGACAGTTTCTCATAGGTTTTTGGTTTTGATGATGATAATAAACACTAAATATTGTGATCTTACATTATGCAAGAATATCTCAAGTATTTAGAAGTTAGAATTACTTTATATGTTGAGTTACACCAGGAGTATAAAAACTATGTTTCTTCTTTATCTTTGCTAGACCATTTTTGTTTGACCTTGGACAGGTTGCTTGATTTTTATGTGCTTTAATTCCTGATATGTAAAGCTTTGGGTTTAGATATTAAAAATGTTTAGATAATAATAAAGTTTTCTTTCTTGCACCCTTTGATTGCTCTGCCTCTTCAGATCACAGTGCTTTGGGGCTGAGGAATGTCACTTCCTATTTACAGAGTAAATGAAGCATTAACTAATTTTAAATAGTTTTATTTTTTGATTGTTAGTTCTCCAAATGCCAGGCTGTTTTCCAACAAAAACCTTGCCATCCATTAAGACTGCAAACTGCAGATTGCTTTCTGCAAACTAATTCCTACAAACATCATCTGCCTTTGTGTGTGGCAACTTCAAAGCCAGGCAGAGCTCCCCTAACAAATTATTGTCTGCTTGGTGCGATCACCACAAAGACAAGTGAAATTCATGGAGGTCCCAAACCTATACCCCAGGTAGCTAAATAGCTTTTGAAGTGTGCTTAAAGCAAAGCATTTGGGACATACGAGCTTTATCCAGGGAGAACTCAGTATGGAAGAGTAGCTGCTTTAGGAATCGAGGTGCCATGGGAATGGTTCCATGTCCCAGTGCAACCACTGCCCTCGGATCTTCCATCTATTAAGGCTTCAAACTTGTTATTTGATATGTTTTGCTCTTAAAAAAAAAATAAAAAAAATCTTGGTGGCTTTTATAGCCAAAGATCTGATGCCTCAAAAAAAGATAAAATATTTTTACCAAACATAGAAAATGTAGGTTTACAAATAATTAGCAACTGCTTTAAACAAAATTAGATTACATCAGATGAATTTCATCTAGCTTATTTAGATATTCATGATGACTTGAAATACTGTTTCTGATTGAAAATATTTTCTTCTCTTCTCCATTAGCGTCTTTGACTGCACAATTGAAGGTACAATATCCATGCTCGGATTTTAAGCAGAAGATTGTGGCGACCATCCTATTAAAGTATATACTGGAAAATGTTCACATATCCTAGAAAAAAGACAGAGATTTCAATATTTTTGCTAACAACACATCCTATTTTTGGAAGTTTGAATAGTCCTGCAGCTGCAGAACATTACTGCTCTTGGATAGTTGAGTAAGTATTTGAAAAAGTTCCTCAAGGTGAACCACAGAATGATAATATTGATGATTCACAGGGGTAAAAAAGGTTGATTAACAAATATAACCTAAGATTTAACACCAAGACGTATCTTGCTTATAGACTGGTTTTCAGCATAGTTGAAGCATTTTGTGAATTTGTCTTCCTTTTAAATGTTTCATGAAAACCAAATGATAGAGTACCTGCTGTGCTACTTGATTTCTTTGTGGTTTTGTGTTGCTTTTTTTTTTCTAATTGAAAAACAAATTGTTTGTTTTTTTGTTTTGGCGGGGGGAGTTGGGTTTTTGTTTTGGTTTGTTTTCTTTACAATCTGCTCATTAATACATATTGGTGAAGGAAATAATTAAAAACTATAAATGGAAAAATAGCTTTAGGCTTTGTTTGCAGTATTTTTACTGGTCACTACTGAGCGTAAAGAATCAGGCTCAAAACCAAGAGGTAACTGTTCTTAAAATACATATCTTTAATGGAAATATGCCAATGAAATTGTGTAGCATTCTAGCACTGCTGTCTTAAAATTGAATGCAATATGCAAGTGTTAAGGAGGTCTTCTGGCTTTTAATGTCTGAGAATTCCTAGGGTAATTTGCATCATTTTTATTAGCTCTTGGTATAAGGTCGTATTTGGCTGCCTAACACTGTCACAAGTGAGAGGCCTGAGAAGTGTGGCATCAGCTTTTCTTTTTCTTATATCCTGGCCTTTTTATAGCAGCTTAGGCTTAGAGCCAGAAAGAAAAGTGAGTCTCTTAATGGGGAATCAGTGACTGTTCTTCCATGAGGGCAATTCTAAGGAGCAAAATCTCATGTTATCTCTTGCAAATATGTACATTTTTGTCAAAAGTCTAAAACTGTATCTGTGGTGATATATTTTAATTTAAAAATTTACTTAGGCAGAATAGCACTAATATTTCTCATTGCCAACACATTACTGAACAAAGTACAAAAATTATCTATTCATCCTTATAATGTTCCTTTGAAGTTAGTTAAGTTTGAACACAGAGCACTGACTGTGCAAAGTCCAATTACCTAAATGTCCTGCCTGATATAACAAATTTTAATCCTTTGATTTGAATTACTCTGAGCATTAGAGAAATGCATTTCATTAACGCAAATTTTTCACTGAAGAATTAGGGCAATTGGAATGAAGATTTCATATAGGCCACTACTCTGTACACAGAGTAAGTCCTCTTTTGTTTATATTTTTCCATTTTTAGATTGGATTATGCTATTTTAGAGCTTTTTTAGTTTTTTGTTGGTTTTTTTTTTTTGATTGGTTGGATTTTTTTTTTTACATTATCTGGTGGTGTAATAGTCAAAGAGTCAAAGGAGTTTAAATAATTCCAAATATTGTATAAATGCCCCTCAAAAAGAACATTTCTGTATAATAAAAAGAAACATTTGCTTTTTGTTTAAGAATGATTTTGGGTTGGTTTAAAGATTTAACTTTTCATGTCACTCATGATGAAATTATCTTGTTTGTCTTATTATTTTTTACTTTTCTTTTTCTTTTGTTTCTTTCTCTTAACCTAGCTCTCTTGCATAAATCAATGTTTCTGAGGTAATGGAGAAAAAGAATTAGAACCAACGTTACCACAGGTTATCCAATTAAGTGGGTTTAAATTCTGAAGTAATGTATGGTTGCTTGAAAGCAATATGTACAAAAATGAAAAAGCAAATATTAGGCAATTTTGGAAATCCAAATTGAAACTGAATTAGAAAAGACAAAATGGAAAGCTGATATAAGAGTCTGATCTCTTCTGAAAATTTTAATCTAATACTGAAAAGCACTATATATGGATGCTGTGTTAATTGTTTTTATAGCTGGAGATTTTTTGTATTCTGTATTTGTAATGTCTGTTGAGTGTTCAGCCTCAACCCAGAGCATTTTATTTAATGTAAGTTACTGTCAATTAGTGTATATTTTTAATTACTGATGCACATATTAAAAAAAAAAGACAAAAATTAAAATTAGACATTTAAAGAAACACTTTTCATCCCCTCTTCCATGTCTTGACTTCACTTGCTCACCATATGTTACTCTGTCCCTCCTAACTCCCTTAGTGGGGTGGTGGGCAGCCTAGGAGTTTAGGGTCAATGTGTAATAATTTATTTCTTCCATTTCTTGCTTTTTACTCATTTTCCTCCATTGATTCTTGCTCCCTACTGCTCTCCTGCTCTGGCGTGGGTCCCTCAAGGGCTGCAGTCCCCCGCAGCAGTGCAATTTTTTTCCATGACTGTTTCTCCAGCCATTCCACCACAATATCACTTTTCATATGCCTCCTTTGCACTTCATGATGTCTCCTGCCCTTTCGGAAAAAAGTTTGAGCATGCACTTCTCTGGCTGGCAGCAGTTTTAGTACAAAATAGATCATTCTATCCATGTCAGAACTGTTTGGATCTGGCACAGGGAAGGACAGGAAGGACACAGACTCCTTTCACACAGGGTACCCAGCAGTCCACTGATGCTCAAACCCTGGCGGTTATGCCTAGCACATTTCACCCCTTGCTTATGCAAAACACTCTGTGAATATGCACCAAAGCTTACTTTTAACATCATCTCAGCCTTAGCATTTGTGCATTATAAACTCTGCCCCTCCATCTGGACCATAAGGTCTACATTGTAAGACCATGTGCATACATTCGGTAAAACTCCATCTTTCCTCCATGCAGAGGTTACTGAGGCAAATATCATATAAAAAAAAAAGACTGTGTATCATGCATCTGTCACAAACTTTACCCCTTGTCCCCCTGCAAACCACAAAACTGAAAAGGTTGCAACAGTCTGAACATCTGTGCATTACAATCTCCACTCCTTGTCTCTACAGGCTAAACTACTGGGTTTGGCATAATAATAATCTGAACTTGTATTAAAAATTTCAGGCCTTGTGCAAGCCTGACACACAGCCACAAACATTACAGCAGTTTAAATATTCATCCATTACAAAGTTGATCTTTTTCCCTCCATGGAGTTATCATTGCTGTAGCAGCAGGATTGTGCCATTGCTTATCCATCAGCAGACCCCAGGGCTCTCTTGCTTTTCATAGGACCCCAAACTCCCTAGAAAAAGCTTTCCAGAGCTGTCAGCTATAACTTAAGTGGCTCCAGTTTCTTATCAAACCCATAGCCATCACATGAGCTTCTCCTTTGGGCAGTGGCTGTAGGCAGTTCACATTTCATTAATTTAACTTGGAGTAAAGGATTGCTGCACAATGCTTCGTATACAAAATTAAAGGTATGGTAGAGTTATTTTATGTCCAGATGTATTTCTGCTTCCTACTACAAACTAGGAAAGAGGAAAGGGTAGGAATTAGTTAAAAAACATCTTCAAAATCAGCTTTCAGCTTCAAACCCTGGGCTCTAGTTAAAGAGAAGCATATTCATGATGCATTACCACTTTTAATTAGATTTTTTTTTTTTAAATACTACAATGACTTTAAAATAGAGTTGTCAGTTTTAGCTTATCAGTGACTTTATATTTAAAGCATACAGTGGCATTCAGGCATTAAAACCACTGTTTTGAATGAACATTACTGATGCCCTAATTAAAAAAACATGTATAGTATAGAAAGGAAAATTGCTAGATGATAGCAAAACAAAACATGGTCACCTTCACTTGCTCAGACGTGGACACACTACCAAATACAAAATAAAAAAGTCTTGAAATAAATACACTGTTTTGCAAAGTTGTCTATGGTGTGTATATTATAATATGCCTTTACAAAGAAGTAGGAAAGTGGGCTAGAAAGATAGTCACCTTTATTTATGCTCAGGCTGTACCACATAGCTTACACCAGAACACATAAGCTGGTCATGAAAGAGAAAATAGATTATGCCTGAAACTTCTGTTTCAGTATTTAACAGATGCTTTCCTGTAAACTGATTTCTTTAGAGTACGCTCGGAGAATGCTGACCAAAAAAAACCAAAAAAAACCCCCCCAAAAAATCAGTGTGGATGCTTGCAGAGTAAGAAAAAGGTACCTTTATCACCAAAAAGCCATATGAAATGTCATTAATTCAGCAGCTTCAAAACCCAGTTTGAAGATTACTTAGCAGTGCTAAGGGAAAGGCTGGAATATTAACTCTTTAGTGAATGATCCACCCCGTTCATTCAGCTTAGCTGTGCAGTTGAACTGGGCTGCAAATACAGAGGAGTACAAGATCTGACTGAAAACGGAGCTGCTGGCTGGGCTTGCTGCACCAGTACCACATATGGTACTGTTTTGTGGTGGTGTGGTTTAACACCAGTTGGCAACTAAGCACCATGCAGCTCCTTGCTCACTCCCCCTTCCCCATGCTGTGGCATTTTCTTTTACATGAACTCCAGAGCTCTATCTCACCCTGACAGGGTTTTGTGTCATACATAGTTCAGAAATAAATTTAGCTCCCTTTGAACTGCTGTATTTGAAATCTTATTTGGGAACTTCTGAGAAGTCAGGTACCTTGTTGTGTTGGGATAGGAGAGGGTATTCACATATCAAGAAAAATTTCCATCCAGTTTAATAAAATGAGGAAGACTTTTTTAATCCTCTTTATTTTTTTTTTTCCTGTTGATATATGTAAGCAAGTCTTGGCTTTTCTCCTAGCCAGCTTCAAAGTCCTAACTCTTTATGCCACTTCCAGTCAATAGATGGTACTGTAAATAGCTAATAAATTGTAATAAACAAAATTGCATCAATAACGAGAAAATATTAGGAATGGCTAAAATGCAGAAATCACATAAAAAGCTAGTGGAAACTCAGCAGAAGAGGGAATATTCCATTCTACCAACTAAAGCAAGGTCAAGGACCCAGAAAGTAATCCAGCTGGGTCATTTATCAGTGACAGGAATAGGAAACAAGGGAGAAATAAACAGTTTGCAGTGTCTGGAGCTAAAAATAGGACATCATGACTTTACTAAATTTCAAGACAATTTTCTCTTTAAAAAAATATTCTTCCTTATATTTTAGTCCCTTGGAAACCACTATTGGTAGCTGAACTGATTTGGAGAAATAATCATTACTGAACTAAAGTTTAAATTTGGAAAAGATTTGGAAGCTACCACTCGCCTCGCTGGTGTCCAACTGACATGTCTGCTCTGTTTGAAGTGCCCAACACATACTGTGGAATTGACACCTGTGATGGCAGTAAGTCTTGAAAATTTACATGCTCAGCCACTTCCACTTTATCATAGGCTTCGAATGTGGTTGGTGGACAGCTTTTTTTATATGAAATGTACTTAAAAGGAAATAAGTCTAAAGGCTTTGATCATTCTAATAAAAGCCATGGACACTGATAATCATGATAAGAAAAGGAAGTTTCAGCTGTTTTCAAAATATTTCATGATTTTTTTCTCTTAAAAAAAAATCAATGTTTTAAAATAGAATAAAAATTATTGTACTATACAAACATATATATAAAAATATGTTCCCTAGATAGCATTAGTAATATTATATTATATTATATTATATTATATTATATTATATTATATTATATTATATTATATTATATTATATTATATTATATTACAAAAGCACTTCAATGGTATAAAGAAATATATCATGATGTTCTTCTACAATAAATATGCTCTATCAATTTTTTGTTGATGCAGAAAGTGAAAGAAGGAAGTCAACATTGTCAGCTGCATCACCTTATGTGGTATACCGTGATACAGATAGGTGAATTTACAATACAGTTACTGAATATCTGAACATCCACAATTTAATTTTAGGTTAATGGCTACAGATGTTCAGCATTACAGAAAATTAAAAGTATCTCAGGTTCATGCACTAATTCTGAGGCTTCTTATAATTACTTTACTTCTGGATGATTTACTTTAAATGTTATCCAAATCAGAGCACTGTTTTGATTTCATGTTTTAGATTAATGTAGAAACTCCTATTATGCAAAAAAATGAAAGTTATTATCATTACATGTTCATGGTAAAATCTGAATTTCTCAAAAGTATGTAAGATTCTAAAAAGTTTCCTAAAAATAATAAAAAAAAAATCTCTGTAGCTTATTAGACCTTTCTCTGCCCTATAATCTATGAGCTGGCTATATAAAAATGCAATTAAATGCCTGTTGTTAAAAATAAGTAGAACAGTAATAAATAACAAATAAATAAAAGTGCAACAAGGGAGAAAAATCACTTCATGAGGCTGTTAGAGCTAATTCACAACGTATAAACATATCTCAATTTTTTAAGATAATTTCTTCCTCAACCTACCACTTGACATCCACATTTACATACTGATCATTTTTATATATATGTATATATAAAAGTATTCTTACTCCTGTTTTTAAAGGAAAAGAGATGGTCTTAGCTCTTTGCTTTAAAAATCAATTGTGGCCACATCTTGCTAGGAGGATTATTTTGATCAGTCTTCCGTGTCTGTACATTGTGGTAGCTCTGGAGGGAAGACAATACTAGTATACTCATAGAGAGCATAGTCCGACAAAAGCAAACTTTATCCTGTTTCATATTTCCATGAAAATGATTCTTTCTTTAAGTCTTGATGGCTGGAAAGCAGTAGCTGAATTAGAGATTAGCATGAGTGCATTATTCATTTTGCAGTGTTGCATGAAGTTCAAAGACTATTATTTTCCATAAAGGTTTATTATTTTTGCACTTCGGATAATTACATGGGTTTGTGGCTTATGGGGTTATATAGGCAATTTCGGACTCCAAGGCTCCCCTATAATTAGCTACTTGATTGTGGAGGTTAAGAATTTTGATTAATAGGTGGATAAAGGATTAATAATACTGGTGAACTGTTCTAGGAGAGCTGTGTGTTAATATCAGCCATATTGTTCTAGAGTGGTTACATATATTATAAAATATATTAAAAATTTAACAGTTGTATTTACCCTCAGGTTGGTGCTGTCCTTTATCCAGATGTGATCACACCTCAGCACAACTATCCATGATCTACTTCTATCAAAATTATGGTATTTTAAAGCCAAATCAGTGTTATTAAAATATACACACTAGGCTGATGAATCAGTCTGATGCCAATTGAACTGGCAGAGAGAATGAGTGCACATACATGGTTTTTTTAGCAAAGGCAATAGATTCTTCTTTTGTTATAAAGGAGAAGAAGGATATTAACAGCCTAGGAAAATAATCACACAACCCACCTCAGCTGCAATTATGACATCATCTCTACACACACCTCTGATTCCTGCATATGAGCCTGTTATAGAAGTATGCTTATTTGCCTTTGAAGAGTTCTACTGGTTTAGTGCAGTCTTCTTTTTCAGTGACTTAGCTGATCTTCAGACAGTGCTTCAGAAAATCTCCATGAGAAAGCACCTACATATTTATCTCAGTAGGTGGGCTGCCTTGCATATGTCTTTGTACAACACACACATACACTTGCAATGAGAGGCAGACATTTCTATTATTTAGATTGTTTTTGGTAACTAAGGGGTAAACAAAAGTACTGCAAGGATAAATCATAGCAAAATTAAATCAGCCAAGAAACAAATTAATTTTCTTCAGATTCTTCTTTTTTAAATATCTAGGTGTAGACTTCTAAATTTGTACCTAGTAATATAAGCAAATGAGCTCATTGCAAAAGTACTGAATGCCCTTACAAAGACAGTGGAAAAGAAGCATTTGCCCGGGGTCACTAGATGAGTGGTGTTCATGTGAGGCTGGAAACCTGTGGCTCTGCAGAACAAAAACATGTAGGAGTGAGAACTGGGTAAGAGAACCATTACATAAATGCAAGGAAAGGTAAATGGACGGTGAGGCACTGGGAGAAGACCTTTAGCTTGGGGGTCTGAATGACCTTAGAGTATCATGACTGCAAAAAAGCTCTCAGATGTGCTGAATGCACTTTTTCTAGGCCTTTTTTGCATATTTTTAATAAATATATCTTCAAAGAGTTAATAACTCTGCAATCTCTTTCCTGGCATTTGTCATGTGAATAACAGCAGCTATCATACGAAGATAAACTAGTTGATATGAGCTTGTTACAATGTAATGAAACATTTTCAAAGAAATACATGGCAATTTGTTCTTCTTTATAACTCTGCAAGATTTCTGTCAAAAGTTGGTATCAATTTGCAACATTGCATTTTCTCCAATGGAATATTTGAAATTAAAGTTATTTGATCTTTGTTCTCACTGTAGTATGGCAATGGTAGTTTGATAGGTAATGAATGAAGTAGATATGTCAAATATAATGAAACAATAGCTCAGATATTAATGATCAACAAAATGATTCACTGCCATTAATAATAAAACATAATTTTGTGCCTCTAAGGTCATATCTGCATGTGGTTTTCTCTTTCTAATTTGAAGCTCTGAATAACCTTAGCTTTAATTTGCCTTGGGTTTAAATCAGTTTTCCATCAAAATAAAACTTAGGGCATGAATGGAAAGAAATTGGTGTAATTCTAGGCAAATTTCATTGAATGTAAGATATTTTGAATGATTCAATTAAGAACCAAGAAAAAAAACCAAGACAAAATGTTAGAGGTATCAAACTACAATTTTAAGTAATTAAATTTGTACTAATGACTTAGTATGAAAAAATTTTATGTGCTATAAATGAGCTTTTCTTTTCTCCCTGACATTCAAGTGACCATCAGAAATAGTTCTGTAGATTTAATCTCTCTTTGACTACTTACTTGATGTCAGCACTCTGTGTGGTTCTATACTTTCTCTCTATATATGATAAAGCTCAGTCTACAAAACCACTTAAGTCTAATTACATGCTCTACTACTTTTTTCATGGGTGGAAAGCACTTAATGATTTTCCCCTTCATCATAGCATCCAAGTTTCAAAATTAGGTGTTTTGTTTCTTTTCTCTGTGTTTCTGACTTGGAGCTATGAGGCTTTGCAAACTTCAATTAACTTTTTGGGTTGTAAATGAATGAAGATGACAAAATTAAAATGGAACATTTTGATAATAATTATTTTAGAATGTGACTGAAAATGTTACTGTTGAAGAAGCAACTCCTGGCTCTCCCTCCTCCCTAGCATAGCATGAGACTCAGAAAGTCCTTGGCCAGACAAAACACTACAAGCAGTAACTGAAAACACTGGCGTTATCAGCGCATTTCGAAGGCCCAAAATCAAAAACACAGCACTACACCAGCTACCAAGTAGGAGAAAAATGAGTGCTGCTGCAGAACCCATGGCAACATGCAAAGCCTGCATAAACATACTTCCATGCAGAGAAATACCATAACGAATCAGATTTTGGATCTCTTACTGCAACTCTTCTTTAGTCCCTCTGAAGTAAAAGAGAGCACAGGATCTTTTGCAAATATTTTGTATGGCAGAATTCATACTGTCTTTGAACTGACCCTTACCAAAGACGTACTGTTGTATTCAGTTCAACAGCATTTCACAGTTATGGAAATCCATTCCTTTTTTCATACAGAGATTTCTGTGTCAGGGGACTGGTGAAGCTTTCACAGTTCTTATTCTAATACACAAATTAAACCCATAGCAATTTATTAGTACTTACTAAATTCCAATCTCTTTATTTCCTCATCTGTTAAAATGCATTTTGTAATAATGAGGGTTTATTTTTTGTTGTTTTTTGTTTTTTTTCCTGTGCTCTCATTTCTTTTGGGAGTTTGTTAGTGTATAGCTCTAGAAGCCCTATCACCCCTGTATTCTCTTTGACATCTTCTTAATTTGTCTTTAAGCTAGTTTAATGCTCTGCCTGCCTGCTATTCTCACACTCATTATCGATGATAAGTGGAATAGAAACTGTTACTTTTCAAAAATGGGTGGACATTTTCTTACTGTCATTTCACTGAGAAATAGGAGTTTGTTTAATGCACATGAAAAACTTGTGCACATGAAAGCTTTTTTATGCTAAAAATAAAAATACAATAGCATAAAGTACTAATTAATCTTTAATTTTATATGTTAATGTGTTTCTATATGGAATTAATTTTCATAGTTGTCCCTACTTCCTGGTTCAATAGCTGTGGTCCTAACAGGAAAGTAAACTAAATTATAAACATAGTAAAAACCCCCTCTTTTGTTAAGTTTATGCTCATAATTATTCAGCTGAAAAGCTAACTGGATAGTGATCACCATATGTAAGCTGAAGACTAGTAGAACCACAAATCTTCTTTTCATTTGGATTTATTATAAAAGAAGAAATAGAAGACAAATTAAAACTGAGAAAATGGACAGGAACACCCTCCCACACACACATTCCAGTCAATTGCATCTCCTAATCTCCTATGTTTAGTTTTCTAAAATACTTCTACTGCACAAAAGCTTGTATGTCTTTTTTCCAATATCTGTTGTCTTGATAGCTTTTCTTTGATTAAGGCATTTGCCACTGGTTGTTCCTACATGTAAAGAAAAGGTTAATTAAAAAATAAAATTAAAAAAATGGAAATTGAGAGACATTTGTTTGTGAATTTGCACCAGTTGTTTAGTATTATCATTGTGAAATATGAGAGAGTTATCACTTTTCACTGAGTTTCAAATTGCTGTGTTTATGGTTCAGAGCAGTCTGAAATGACAAAAGATTCAGATAAACTCTTAAAAGCAGACTTAGATCTCTGTCTCTGCAGAATTGATATCTCTAATTATTGGAGAAACCATAGGGCCAGAACCTTCAAAGCTGTAAATTTGTAAAATTTCAGCCCAATAGAGCTACCTGAATTTACAGAAGCTGACTATTACAATATAATTTTAGAAGATTTTATTTGCAAGAACAACTCTGCCTAACTGCAGGTGCCAAGTACTTTCTACGGTTTAAGCTATTTGTGAGGAATGAGAGAGACTGGCCAGGAGGAAAAGAATCAGTGCAGTTCCTGTGAAAACTGCGATGATTGATTTAAAATGCACTTAAAAAAGTCTGCACAGCACTTGAAAAGAACAATGAGTTTTGAATTGCTAGACTTCTGTATTAGAAACAAAACTTTGTTTTGTATAAATGTTTCAATGGTTCTTCTTGAATAATGCTCAATTGGGTACTTTCATGCATGTGCTCAATGGAGAATTGCACTTCAAATTCTGCGACAGGGAAGTTATGTAATAATTCAAGTGTACCACTCTTGCAAGGATTTTGGAATCTCAGTGTATGAGCTGACAGTGTTCCCTGATATTTTGCTTGAATTTCCAGGCAGGCAATTTAGACTTAGATCCACAAAATAACTCTGCCATGTTGCCTATCTGCTGCCAACCTCTTATGCGTACAGAACAAAGATGCTATGTTGAACTCACAGCTTCATATGAATACAAAAAATTAATAACTCCAATATTATAGTTTATAACTATTATCTTATTTTGACTATTTGTTTCTCTGCTTTTGGTAATATTGCATCAAATAGGCAATTATTTTTGTTGAGGTTCCCTTATGCAGAACAATCAGGGAAAAAAATTATTTATAGCTCTGAAGTCAAAGTGGGTTCTATAATAAAATCTTAATTCTTCAGCTAATGACACAATTTGAAAAAAATACCATTTTTCCTTACCGTTCTGATCAGTTCCTGATACAACTAGAGCAATGACTGTTGCTTCTTTGGGTTCAGCACAAAACCACTTTAAATGCTTACATCCCCTTAGAATCCCTTTTGTTACCTAAACCAATGCGTGTTCATTTTTTTCCTTATGAAGAACTATGGCTACTTTTCTTCTGTCTTGTGTTGTTTGCCTTCTCATATACCTTTTAGCTTGATACTGCAGATGTTTGCTTTTTACATTTTTGTTGACGTTTAAGTGAAGTCATTGACAACTACAAAGCTGTGCTGTGATTTCTTGGAATTGTCAAAATTGAATATTAAATTCTTTATTTTGTTCATCAAGTAGAGAATTTTTAGGAAAAGATATACATTAAGTGTAGCATAGTAGCTTTCTGAGAATATTTTTCAAGTTTTTTCAATCTTTTCACTAAATCCCTGGTCTCCAAGTATGTGTCTATTCTACTCCATAATTTTAGAGGTGCTTTAGTTAGGATCCTAAATATATCATGTGAAAGAAAATATAATACACCTTTCTTGCAGCCTTGATTATACAGAACGTCAAATTTATTTCTTAGTTGTGTAGTTCAGTACTTACCCATAAAGAACAGTAAGTATTAGATATTTTGAGATACTACCCTTTTGTATTTGTGAGCCTTCAAGTTAGCTTTTACAAGACTTCATAGATTCTGTGTCACATATAGCTTATAGAAAACAATATCACACTATAATAATATTAGTTCATTTCTGTATTTGTCAAAATTGGATTCTGTTGTTTGAGAAATGAAAGCTATTTCTTGGAATACAATACTTTCACTGCAGTGGCTTCAGCTGTATAGCAATAGAATTTCCTCCATTAAATATTTTACATTTTTCTTTCCCTTTTCATTCTTTCCTCTTGCAAAAGGTGTTGTGCCTACCAATTGCTGGCAATTAGCCATGCCTCATACTATGTTTGCAAGCAACTTTTAACCAGCATTGGTAGCATAAAAGGGCCACGGATGCATAAGCATGTGAAAAATATCTTTTCTTACAGTGAATTCTAGAACAATCTACTTTATCTGACATGGAAATGACTTGGAAGAAAATTATACACTTTCAAAGCTTTTCCCAGTGTTTAAAAGTCCACTTTACTGGGAGCAGCATTTTGTAAGCCAGATTTGGAACACAGAAAATTTCAAGCTCTTCACTTTTTTCCTGCCAACAAATTTCTTTTTGGTACAAAAAAAAAAAAGAATAATCTAGCAATTTGGGCATACTGTAATCCTTACCCAATTTTTTTTCAAACACCTCCATAAACAAGAAAATTTTGATGTATCATCTTCTAATGATTAAAGAGTGTACATAAAAATCTATTTATAGAAACAGGAACCCTGACTGAAAATACTCAGCCTGTGGTTCTGTTCATTTTATACACTGAGACAAGCCCACTTAAGTGTCCCAGCTTATCCCAAGTGTGGTAATATAAATATTGGAAAATATATGTTGACTCTTTGATCTCACCCCATTTGGGTTTCAGTGCATGCATCAGAAAACAGTTCTACTTGTGAGACAGTAATTAGCTAGAACACTTCTGGAAAGCCATATGTTTGTAAATGTCTCACAAACAGTGCCTCTTAATGCAAGTTATCACAGTTTTTGATATCTCAGTAGTCTATCTGTTAATGGCAATAGTCCTTCCCAAGACGAACATGGCAGTGTTAAACAGAGGACTGACTCAAGCTGAAGTACCAAACAGTTTCAAAGAGAAGTATGAGGTGATAGGGAGAAAAGGTATTTCAGCAAAACATGGTTTATCTATGAATAAAATCAGATTTAAAAATCTCAATTCTTACTTATAAATGAGTGATTACAATTGATTAATGATAATGTAGAGTAATAGTACATTGATCAGCCTCAAAGTTAATAAGATATACTAAAAATGATGTGTTAAAAAATTAGTTATATACATTCTCTATTAACAGTTTCACAGTTTTATTCAATACACATTGAAGCATTCCGAAACTTTATAACTTCTCATAGCACTGTAAGCCACCTGCAATTGTTACTTTGATTCAGAAAAGAAATATGGTCAAACTGCAAATTGATTTTAGAGTGATTAGCAAGAATGAACAAAAAAATAAACAGAAAAAAACTGTAATGATTTTACTTCTAGTCATGTCTAAATTCTAGTGAACCTTGCTATTCACTGACTGATTAGGAATTAAATATTACACATTCAAAAAAAAATAAGCCTATCATTTATGGATATTTATATCTGTGCATATTTATATGATCCTGATTCATGGATAATCCCTTTAGTGATCATCAGCATGAAAAACACAGATGCACAGAATCAGAGATGGGGAAGAAACACCGGTTAGAACACTGGATTTATTCCCTTGCTAGTACAGCAAGATGGATTAGGAAGGCATCAGTAAATTAAATACGGAGAGTTTTCAGGCACATAAGATTTACCACATCTCATTAATAATTGAGTTTCCAGAGTGTTCCTGCTAGAGGGCTGAGTAAACATTCCACTTAGTTGAGGCAAGAATGTGCTCACTGATCTGAATTTGGCATTTCGTCCAAACTCTGAACACCAGCTTTTTATTTGCTTATTTATCCTTTGCAGTGCCTTTGGATATTTTTAAGGTGGGTTGTTGTTTTTTTCTTTCATGAAAGTGTCTCAACTGGTCATCAGTCTTTCAGTCAAACAGTAACCTAAAGGATTGAGAAAAGGCTGCCGTAAGACCAACATTGTTTACAGACACTCTGTCTTCCCTTTTCACATTTTGTTTTGTTTCCTATGGCTATATATATGCTCTGAATAACTAGCCATTGATGAGACATTGTATTCCTAAAATAATAATAACCAAAAATAAATTTTGATTTTTTTTTTAACCTTGGTTCCGGTATTTCTTTTACATGCACATGGTGTCTGTACTTTTATCCATACAGAACAGTTGTTACTTTTTCTTAGGCTTTTTTTTTGCTGCCACAATACATGTTAAAATGCATGTCCAAAAATCTGCTTTGTCTTGGAGTTTAAAAAAAACTGTGGGTCCAAACATGCTGAGATTTGGATGGTTTTTAGATACATCAGATTTACTGTGCATGCATAAAGCATCTGTGCAACATATGCTCACTTAGACTTGATAGGTCATGGATGAACAAGTGAAATTTGTTTGGGATCCTTTGAAATTCTGAGCAAATCAGCCGAAGGAATGTTTCCTGCACAGACAGTGGAAAAGAGAGATATATCTTGGAATATCTCCTCAAGATGTTATTGGGAGATACTTGAAAGGAATGGAAGCTTTGTTTCTTTCCTGTCATGTTACTGGCTGCCTAGCATTTCCTGTCACAAAGTAGTTGTAAGGAAAGATGAAGAGTTGGGGGGGGGAAATACCAAATATAAACCTTCAGCTATAAGGTCAGCCTTGAGGGTAAAGAAAACCATAAGACCACAGGCAGTTCTTAATACCTTTTCATAGATCTTAATAATAATAGATGTTAAAAGATCTTATCACTATAGACACAAATACAAGCCTGTATAAAAGTATTAAGAAGTCTATATTATAACAATGGAGAATGTAGCCTTCTATGCTTATTAATTTATCATAAAATATATTTAGTAGTTAATAATAGAGATGTTCAGACAATTTCAAGGAACTTGGGGTGTAGTAGCAAAACTATGACCGGCAAAGGCTGGGATCCACTCTTCAATAAAGTGCAAACTCTGGAAGGCAGCTTCTAAGTTTCATTCTTCCTGTGTGGAGAGTTTTATTCATGAGTGGCTAGGAGACAAAGGACATAGCCAGGTAGATTTAATATCCTTACAAGA